>JASANE010003839.1:0-10327 GCA_030248225.1 Trileptium ribeirensis
TGTATAATAATACTTTGATATTTCTGGTTCGGTGAAACGACGATGTGTGTTCATCTCAAGTCGCTAACAATATCCTAACGAACAACTAAGCATTTCTGCTAATTACATTTATTTACAGTTTGATTTCAGCAAGTATATAACATAACGAATTTTATGAACTGCGTGGATTATACTATTTTGCAGAAAATCTTGTTATGCATATAAATTTATGATTAAATGTGGAGAAATAAAATGGAAATTTTATGAATTATACTATTTTGCAGAAAATCTTGTTATGCATATAAATTTATGATTAAATGTGGAGAAATAAAATGGAAATTTTATGAATTATAATATTTTGCAGATAATCTTGTTATGCATATATATTTATGATTAAATGTGGAGAAATAAAATGGAAATTTTATGAATTATACTATTTTGCAGAAAATCTTGTTATGCATATAAATTTATGATTAAATGTGGAGAAATAAAATGGAAATTTTATGAATTATACTATTTTGCAGAAAATCTTGTTATGCATATAAATTTATGATTAAATGTGGAGAAATAAAATGAAAATTTTATGAATTATACTATTTTGCAGAAAATCTTGTTATGCATATAAATTTATGATTAAATGTGGAGAAATAAAATGGAAAACATGAAAATTTGGATCAAACATGAAGCAGATTAATCAATATATGTCCATTTAGGATCCAACCACAGCCTAAATTTCAACTCACCCTTTATTGTATGAATTAATGTGCATTTCGTATATATATAATGTGAACCAAATTTTTGCGGCAACTGTGAATTTAACCAGGATCAAGTAGCTAAGAGTATCGTACACTAGCCACTACGCTTTTTGGTAACTGTTTCTTGGTTCCTTTCTGAAACCTTGTAAAGCGAAAAAATATTAATGCGGGTGCAAATGCACGCCGCACGACAAACTCGATTAAAATGCTCGGAAATATACACTGCTACGATTGCGTAACATTGTGCGCTAAAAGGGTTAACAGATACATTGTATATAAAATTGAGTTAACGTGACTAACGGAAACCCACAGATAATAATAACCAGCCAGATGAACAACTATTTTCCTGGCATTGTCCTGGTAGTGCTTACTTGACAATGCCAGTAATTTGTTTGCTGAATAAGAAATGTGTTATGTTTGCTTTAGAAGCGAAATCATACGTGCTCACAGAGAAAACTATCCCTCTGAGGAGTCAGAACCCGTCTGTGCGAAACACCATGACCCGGCAGTACGTCGACGACTCCTTGGTTGCGCCTCGGTGGCCCTCCTTCGACCTACTCCGAGGAGATTGTGACTTCTTGGCCCTCCTGCCGTCGATTGCTTTTCTGGGAGGTGCGTCGACCCTCCCGACGACCGGCTGGCCCTCGTTGGGAAAGACCGAAAGACGATCCCCTCTGCAATCTGGTGATCTCCTGGAAACTTGGACCTAGAGCATGCCTAGTCGAAATCATTCTCCAACTTGCCAATTGGAAACTAAATTGAGTTTAACGCTATAAAACATAATGCATAAACCTGCAGTATGCAGAACTATTATACACATTCCTGGGTTTTAATGTCATTGCTGTTGAAATGTAGTACGAACCGTTCAGTAGCGGTAGCGGATCCAGAAAGCTCTAGCCCAGCCACCCGTCAGACTTATGTCGGGTCATCAAACATTTGTAAAATAATTTAAATACTTAGCATTACGCTTTTCATCTGCCTAGGTGATGCATTATATTTAATAATCAAAGTGCGCGGCCTACAAGTGAGAAACACGGATCATTCACTATAGTTAACTTGTTTTAATAGTAAAAAAGACAATTTGTAGTTATTTATTTTATCATATTTTATAAAAAATTTAATTTTTGTATAACATCATTATAGAAAACAACACAGGAAAAGTTAGAGCAGCAACAATTGGAGAACACAGAAACTGAAGATGTGGGTTCGGGTGGTATCCTTGACATTGACATTCCAGGTGACTGATATTTTGAACAAATGGCACTCATGCAGAGAAAGTCTCTACAGTAACCCAATAAGCGAAGAGCAAATATATAGCTTACCGTACTCTAAGCCTAAAGCCCTGAGTCTAAGCTTCCAATTTTATTTAAGGCTTACATTACGCCTAAGACTAATTTGGAGGGCTGCCACCCCACGAACTCAACGCACAAAGCTATTTTTTTCTAATCATATACATCATTCATTCTGGATTACTCTAGAGGCTCTCTCTATATGAACACCGAATGAATGACTGAGATTTTCTAGTGGAAACCAGAATTCAATATTTTTTGTGAGCACAAAAAGGCAAAACTGTAAAGTCATTTCGATATTTGTCATGTGAGTTAAAATTATGTTTACGATTTTAAATGAATGGGGTATAGTTGTGTTTGGTTTGTAGAAATTTGTATTTTATTTTGACGGACCCGAATGGTAGGGCTTCCGGAATAGAACGGTGTAAAGTGTTGGAGCGACCGATATGTGGTGTATGCCACAAAGTCTTATAAATTGTCGACCTCCGCTCCATAAAACACGATATCTTCATGACGGAAACTCCGACCCCAACATGTTTCGATGCAGCGCTGACAATTGAAATTCGATAATAGCAATTAAATTTCAGCGTAAAATGACGAAATATGCAATGCTGGTGTTGCAACAATTCTTTGAATTTGATTTTAAGCTGTTTTCGTTGATTATTAGGCAGTTTTTGATTAGACCAAATATTATTAATCTGGGACCACTGTTTGGATTTTTCCTTCCTTTCCTCGGGTCGTAGTTGTTCCCAAATTTGTTACGCTTACCTGAAATTCGCTGACGGAATACCTCTTCAATTAGGGTTCTGCCAAGATTACTTATTCCAATAGATATAATCGAGTACGAACATTATCGTTGTCGAAACATGCATGTGATAATGTTAAAAATAACAAAACGTAGCCGGTTTTACAAATATAATCTTCGTTTTATGGCTAGTATTTGACAATAAATTTTGTAATAAAAATTAAACTGCAATTTTACCATTACATTTATCTGTTGTATTGTCCGGTCTGGATAATTTTAGAAATCTAAAAAAACGGGTCTATAATAATTATTAGTACACAAGGATTTTCGGTTGATAATAGCACGAGTATATGAAGGCAATTTAACAAGAAGAGTATGACACTCGGTTGTCCTCTTGTGTTTTACTTTATCTAATGAGGTGGTTGTTTTTGGCTTAACATCATCTATACTTGGGAACATTGCGGTGTCTCCCAAAGTTTTTAACAGGGTATTGGCTACACTCATGATTTTTGACGATACCAGCTATCATGTCATTAATTAGCACTGAGATTAAGTAATACAAGCCACCTGTGATTACCTGTCTTGTTGTAGGCTTATAGGTTATTATCGACATGCGAGTTAGTTGTACACCCCTAAGCAACCTAGGGAGGTAACCATTTATCTTCGAAGAACGTGGTGCATAGGTGTCGATCGGAACGGTATTGGGCTTCCCCCTAGCGGTCGGACCCTCAAGCCATATTTTCCCTGAAAGCTCCACACCAACCCCCTTTCCGATGACAGTCTACCCCCGTAAGCCGACGAACCTTCAACACCAATGTCCAGAGGGCACCCTTGTAATCCTATGGTGTAAGCCAAAAAACTACCGCATCATCGCAAAAAGTTAAATTCATGAGTATGACCAAGTGTCATACTCTTCTTAAAACCTTTATCTTATGGACTCTTTCTAAAACTTGCTAAATCGTTAACACATTGTTATTGTTCTCTGTTTTTCAGTAACTGACACTGCAATTATGCATCAAGCGGTGCCTCATTTACCACTTTCACTTGGAATAATTTGCCTTATGACCAATATTATTGCTCCTGGTTGTGGTATGTTAAATATTTTCCAGTTTGCAGAATATATACTATCGTTTTTTTCAATCAGTTTGGTATTTTATCTCAAATGTACAATATTTCCAGTTCTTCATGTCGCTATTTTTGACATGTAAATCCTCTTTATATATATATGGTTTTTTCCAAAAAACGTGCAAGAAAAGGTTTAAAGCGACACTACGGATACTAAAATGGCATATCGTTTGTGGTTCATTATAAAAATATTGTTTTTCATCTCTACGACTTCAATTTTCTTAGCAAATACGGTAGTTCTATACAAAAAACATGCAAGAAAAGGTTTAAAGCGACACTTTAGAAAAGAACTGAAAACCCAAAATATGGTGGTTCTATATAAAGATAATTACGATGATGATTTGTTGTTCTGTTGTGCTATGTGAGGGTATTAGTAGTCATGAAAAAATTGAAAGCATTTATATCTGTACAACCGACAGGAAACATTTTAAAAGTGATGTTAGCGTAATATTGAGGTTCGTTTAAAATAAACAGATACTAATTCACGTATAACTCCGCAAGAAATCAGTAAATTTATTTTAATTCTTATAGAAAACGTTTACCATATTTTATTGTTGCTGTTGATAAATCAGTATTTGGAAAGCGGTATCTAAATTGGCATCCATTATCTCTACCGTAATTAAAATTAAGCTAAAAACCTAGCCACGTCATTTTAAATAATGGTTTGCTCTTCGTGTGTTAAAAACCCAGATGTTTTGCAGAAAAGAATTTAGCTGTCAAAATAGTAGTGATCACAACACCGTTGGCGTGTCAGACGTGGTCCATGTCAAGTATAACGCAGCTCTGCTCAAAATGTAGATTCTATTTTCATTTATCAAAATTAAAAGCAACCTGAATCTTACCCACGCTTTTGTTTATTATTGTAGGTCCGTTGGTCGCTTTCTAAACGAAACAGTTTAAAGTACTATGCGTCTAAATCATACACCCTATTTTCTTGCGTTGTTCACAGAGAAATATGGGCTCACGTCAACTTTCGGGGCCGTGCGTTATAACGTTAGAAAAAAGAACAGCTTAGAGCCTGGGTTCGGGGGGGGGCAGAACCCGACTTAGGCTTAGGCTTAGTACATGGCTCATTTAGGGACCCTAACGTAGGCTAAGACTAATAAAGCTTAGTATATCGAGGACGGTATGGCATTATTATACTTCGTCCCCTAAAGTTGACATGGGCTGAAATATGTGTACCCAAAACAAAGAACTTTTAAATGGACACTGATAGAATTACAAACTGTATGCTAAGATGCTCTAATACTTAAAATTGCTTAAATTACTAAACGCTTACACACGTTTTTAAGGGCCAGGATGATGTTATGGTAGGTCTCAACTTCATATATCAAAATGACCGAAAACGAAATTTCTGTAATGATCACGCAGTATAATGATAACTGTTAGCGAAAGCATTAATTCGATAATAAGGATATTAATACCATACATTACCAAGCAATTTTAAACGGGTCCATGGTGTAGTGGTACATATGCTGCTAATGAGAAAGGCCCGATGGTCGATTCATGGTGGACCAAATCGGTAGCTGGACCGGGATTTAACATAAACAAGATACTCCGCTAAAACATTTGGGTTAGCAACTTCATGTGACTTTTAGGCAAATGGAACATTTAGGGGCTGAACTAAAATGGATGCTATCTTGTTATCAGTCAATATTTGCGATATATATAACAAATGATAAACACCCTATATTTTTCAACATTCTATCTCATGTTATCCGAGCAACATACTTAGAATCAATGCGCAGCTCTATTGAAATTTATGTGAAATAGATCGAATAATTTATAAGAATGGAGCTATCACAAATATGTTAAGCAATAACATCATATTTCGAAAATAGGCATTGTTCAACCACTGCTTGCAAACGGGAGGAGACAGAGGCGTATAATTCTACCTGTATATGAAGTGTCGTAATCGCAACCCGATGGTGAAAAAATTGAGGAACTTCCAGTAAACCAATCTTGAGTTATAGATGTTGTAATTTAAGTTACGTTTTAGACCTGTATATCGCTGCTAGGCAGCAAGTTAATGCATCTTACGATAAAAGTTGAATAAATTTATTCAATAATAATGATAAATAACATATTTCTATATTTATGTCGTTTGGTACCTATTATCCGCGAGTCATGACTAGCCCTGGATAGCCATTTTCGAGACATATCCTATGAATCTATCCTGCACACGTTACGATAAATAGTAAAGCTGACAAAGGTATCATAGTTTTATTGGCGAATTAATGTTTGTATGCACGTGGGGTAAACACCTAATTGTAACAATAAGTATACCCTATATATTTCCACCAAAAATATTAGTCAAAACATGGATCCAGAGAATTGGTTCTACTGAAAGTAACAAATTTTTGATGACGTTTTTATGAAACAACTATGTTTGCAAACGTATAGTTCTAATCAAATCTGTAATATAAGGTTGGTGTAAGCTTTTTAATTAGAAATCAAATTTTCTATGGCTTCGCTGAAGTCCAGTTACTACAGCAGTTCAAAAGGCTATTTGTCAATGCAGTAAACGCCACAAAATGCGCAATTTTTATATCAATCCCACGGTTTTATAGAAAAAATTATACATATTTTGTAGTCTGGTTGTGAATTTTACTACTTTCGGCCATGTTTAAGCTGCGCCGACACTCCAAACGAATTTCTAGTCGTATTTTGTATGCATATTTTCCAACGGTTAATATATAGCGGCGCATTATTACATAGCTACACGGTAAGATATCGGAATATGGTTTTTCTTTGGTTTTTATCTTCGTTTCTTTATTCGCATATTTATTAAACTCCAGTTTTTTGTAGCAGTTGGGAATTTGCCGACTGAGGCGCCTAATATTGGGTAATGTGACG
This sequence comes from Trileptium ribeirensis, assembly GCA_030248225.1. Taxonomy (NCBI): domain Eukaryota; kingdom Metazoa; phylum Nematoda; class Enoplea; order Enoplida; family Thoracostomopsidae; genus Trileptium; species Trileptium ribeirensis. The sequence continues at coordinate 6,750 of JASANE010003839.1, forward strand.
AAGACGTTGGATTAACTCGGCCCATTCGGCCATTTTCCGCTTGTTACTAATTCTTGCAAAACAAACAAAATATGCCGTTTGATTAAAATCGGTTATAATTTCAGTTTAGAGCAATAATATAAATCACAAATCGGAGTCGATTGAAATTTAATTCGTTTGCGTTTTAGCACCGTCAAAGCTACATAGCATGTACTCACTAAGATTCTATGCTTTATTTAGAATTTGAAACATATATCATATTTGTACATATTGTATTTGTACGCCGTCAGTTGATTTTTTTCTTTTATTATCAATTTCATTATATGTTCCATATAAATAAATCATACTACAACATCGATAACATCGTATTCAATCTAGTACGCGAAACAATTAGGAATATATCGGTAATAAACGGTCACTAAGCCCTAAAATCTAACACTTTAACAGATGGAAAAATGATTTTGAATTCTGACAAGTTTAGATCGAAATTTAGCCAAAAAAATTTAAAACGCTACTTGAGACATCATTTCGCAGCCGAATTTGCATCCAGCTAAATTGCAATTTCAATACCATTTTTTAATTACTCGCTTAATATTTAAGGTACAATACTCAGCGGCATATTTGTACTTTGTATTGGTCAGCCTCGGCTTCAAACCAAAGAATTTCGGCGTCTTCAAAGCACTTTTATCAATTTGATTGTTGGCATATCCCAAATGATGAAGATAACGTTTTTTAATATTTAAAGTACAATACTCAGCGGTATATTTGTACTTTGTTTTGGTCAGCCTCGGCTTCAAACCAAAGAATTTCGGCGTCTTCAAAGCACGTTTATCAATTTGATTGTTGGCATATCCCAAATGATGACGATAACGTTTTTTTATATTTCAGGTACAATACTCAGCGGCATATTTGTACTTTGTTTTGGTCAGCCTCGGCTTCAAACCAAAGAATTTCGGCGTCTTCAAAGCACTTTTATCAATTTGATTGTTGGCATATCCCAAATGATGACAATAACGTTTTTACTATTTGGATGGTTTTGGAGTATTGCATGGGGTGCTATAATATTGACTCATTCGTGTAAGTTTTTACAAAACCCATGTTTATATCATATTATTGTCGATACAAATGTGTCACATTTAAAATTTTGTGTTAAATCGCCGAGATTAACGTTACTTTTTATGGTTAATGCATTATTTAGAAGTGAAACGAGAGTGAAATGCATGCTATCCCGTTTTAAGTATAACAGTCATATACCTAGCCTTAGTGTATGCGTAACAACTTATGAAAGGCTTAAAAGCACTAATTTATTTTTTACGGTCCATAGCACTAAGCTTTTCCTTTTCTAATCATATAAATCAGCATCCTAAAAATCTACCGGTGCCTCAATTTTGAAGCTAACTAAATGAAACCTAAATTTTAATATTCAAAACTGATAAGTTCCTTGTTCATAGAGCAGCATTTGAAATGCAAAACCAAAGTAAACATAAAAGATAGAAACGTGACATCATTATGTCGTAGAATTTCACGAGAATCTCCGTTTTAGCAACAACCGTTCCAAGCCGACGGGTGTCAGACATCAAATTTGTCAGATATCAAATTTGATCAGCATCCTAAAAAATCTACCGGTGCCTCAATTTTGAAGCCAACTAAATGAAACCTAAATTTTAATATTCAAAACTGATAAGTTCCTTGTTCATAGAGCAGCATTTGAAATGCAAAACCAAAGTAAACATAAAAGATAGAAACGTGACATCATTATGTCGTAGAATTTCACGAGAATCTCCGTTTTAGCAACAACCGTTCCAAGCCGACGGGTGTCAGACATCAAATTTGATCAGCATCCTAAAAAATCTAACGGTGCCTCAATTTTGAAGCTAACTAAATGAAACCTAAATTTTAATATTCAAAACTGATAAGTTCCTTGTTCATAGAGCAGCATTTGAAATGCAAAACCAAAGTAAACATAAAAGATAGAAACGTGACATCATTATGTCGTAGAATTTCACGAGAATCTCCGTTTTAGCAACAACCGTTCCAAGCCGACGGGTGTCGGTAATCAAATTTGATCAGCATCTTAAAAAATCTAATGGTGCCTCAATTTTGAAGCTAACTAAATGAAACCTAAATTTTAATATTCAAAACTGATAAGTTCCTTGTTCATAGAGCAGCATTTGAAATGCAAAACCAAAGTAAACATAAAAGATAGAAACGTGACATCATTATGTCGTAGAATTTCACGAGAATCTCCGTTTTAGCAACAACCGTTCCAAGCCGACGGGTGTCAGACATCAAATTTGATCAGCATCCTAAAAAATCTAACGGTGCCTCAATTTTGAAGCTAACTAAATGAAACCTAAATTTTAATATTCAAAACTGATAAGTTCCTTGTTCATAGAGCAGCGTTTGAAATGTAAAACCAAAAGTAAACATAAAAGATAGAAACATGACATTATTACGTCGTAGAATTTCACAAGAATCTCCGTTTTAACAACAACCATTTCACGCCGACGGGTGTCGGTAATCAAATTTGATCAGCATCTTAAAAAATCTAATGGTGCCTCAATTTTGAAGCTAACTAAATGAAACCTAAATTTTAATATAGCAGCATTTGAAATGCAAAACCAAAGTAAACATAAAAGATAGAAACGTGACATTATTATGCCGTAGAATTTCACGAGAATCTCCGTTTTAGCAACAACCGTTCCAAGCCGACGGGTGTCAGACATCAAATTTGATCAGCATCCTAAAAAATCTACCGGTGCCTCAATTTTGAAGCCAACTAAATGAAACCTAAATTTTAATATTCAAAACTGATAAGTTCCTTGTTCATAGAGCAGCATTTGAAATGCAAAACCAAAGTAAACATAAAAGATAGAAACGTGACATCATTATGTCGTAGAATTTCACGAAAATCTCCGTTTTAGCAACAACTGTTCCAAGCCGACGGGTGTCAGACATCAAATTTGATCAGCATCCTAAAAAATCTAACGGTGCATCAATTTTGAAGCTAAGAAAGAGAAATCAATGAAATGGGTCAGAGCACACGACCAAAGCACAAAGAGGGAAAAGGCGCGAGACGGGCGCCGGGCGCGCGCCCCCCCCCCCCCAAAATGAAACCTAAATTTTAATATTCAAAACTGATAAGTTCCTTGTTCATAGAGCAGCATTTAAAATGCAAAACCAAAGTAAACATAAAAGATAGAAACGTGACATCATTATGTCGTAGAATTTCACGAGAATCTCCGTTTTAGCAACAACCGTTCCAAGCCGACGGGTGTCAGACATCAAATTTGATCAGCATCCTAAAAAATCTAACGGTGCATCAATTTTGAAGCTAACAAAATGAAACCTAAATTTTAATATTCAAAACTGATAAGTTCCTTGTTCATAGAGCAGCATTTGAAATGCAAAACCAAAAGTAAACATAAAAGATAGAAACATGACATTATTACGTCGTAGAATTTCACGAGAATCTCCGTTTTAGCAACATCCGTTTCAAGCCGACGGGTGTCAGACATCTAATTTGATTAGCATCCTAAAAATCTAACGGTGCCTCAATTTTGAAGCTAACTAAATGAAACCTAAATTTTAATATTCAA
>JASANE010003841.1:0-40689 GCA_030248225.1 Trileptium ribeirensis
TCCGAACTGCTTTAATAAATTACACGCGGTTCAACTCGTTTACTGTTGAGTCACAATTTTGCACACTCTATAAACACCGCCCAATTGGGGCGTACTGCACATTATATACAACATTTACATTCCAACGATACTGAAGTCGGGTTACCTGCAAGACGCTTCAGGCGTAGCCCAAACTCCAGAGTGTTTTACCCGAAAATTTCCTTGGCTTGAAGAAAGCCAGACAACATTTTTGATGAAAATACTAATTCTCCTGGGACCTTTCCAGTTGCGCTTTTATTTGAGTAAAAAGGCCGAAGATCTAGAATTTCGTGCAATTTCAGCGGCGCCTGGAGTGGCTTAACGAGACGGCCTTAACTAATTTCGGCATTCGCTCCCAGAGAGCTCCGGGAGTGGGCAGCGACCTGAATTTTCCCCGTAGTTGCACGGTTAGAAAAACCACGTACTGCCATCGCTCAGTAAAATTTTCAGTTCGCCGCCAGCCCAGTTTCGTTTTCTGCTGTTCAGCTAGGGAGCCTCTTAGAATTTTGTCACGTACGGGCCCGCAGTCGTTTCATCGCACACCAACCAGGATCAGAAAGACTCAGCGAGCGAATGAGGATTCGCCGCTGCTGCTCGACTTCAGACGAGTCACGGACAACTCGTGCCCTCCGAGGATGCAAACGGCTACGTCCCCCGCAAGTGCTGCTGCAATCAAACTCTGCATTGGTTGAAACGTTTCAAGAGACAACCCTTGATTTGCCCTATAAAATTTTCACATCCTGACCCGGTTGAGACGATAAATTCTTAATAGTAGGAAAACTTTTTTCTTCCCCTACGCCGAAATGATTGTCGACCGAGACAGGCACGTGTCGTCGCTCGGCTGGAGATGATCTGTAATATTCTTCGATCAAGGGCCAAAACTCCCAGGGCTCCCAGTCACCGTAGCTACACGACTTGGGGACACCCGAGCGTTGCCCAATTTTGTGAAAGTTGACGCATTCTCACTTTTCTAGAGAACCAGCGGGGTATCGCCCACGACGGGTCAAAACCGCGACGAAGATCGCGACTGTCTCGGCACTCCCGAAAAGTAGTTCTTGAGGACGAGATCGCTTGCCTTAAGGCGAGAAATGCAACCAAGACGTATCAAGCACTAACTTTTGCCTTAACTAGAAATTTTGCTCCTCAACACTTGCCCTAGAATAGAATTTTGGTCACTCCTCGGACCTCTGAAATAAGGAAAAACGTCCGAGGAGCGGGGAACCAGTCGAAACGTGACCAAGTAAAATTTTAAACAGTTTTCTATGCGTTTTGTGAATTTCGGCGGGGTCCGACCTTTACGGGCGCGCGGAGCATCCTTCCGACGCTCCAACGTCCGCAAAGGGCGGCCCTTGCGTGGTTGTGAAAATCCTAATCCCAGGGGAGGCTCTCCACCTAAGGGTACGGTGAGAAACCCGCCCTGGTATAGCAAAAGAAAAACCGAAAAGAAAAACCAAAAACCTATTAAGAATTCAAACTCCTAATTTGGCGACAACCGCCAAATCTTAAAAGACACATATCGACTGGCTCCGATCGGGGAATCGGGCAGTCTTCTTTTATACTGTCTACCTACCCCCCTGGTTGGTTTTGCCCCTAGAGCTGTCAAATCTAAAATTCAAAAATGTCGAAAATATGGGCAAACATAAACATATGCATACATATTGACGCATTGAAAACCGTAAAATCGTGCACCGTAGTGCCCAAATTGTACATCGCCCGACGGCATTTATAGTAAATACAGTTCGCAGCTACAAGTCGGCAAACAATCAAAACAATAGTAGACACTGGCCAAGCGACAACCATAGCGAGATTAATTGTGTTGGTCGACGAGAAAGCAATGGACAGTGGGGCCCTCTAAACAGGCAGCCGACGAAAACAACTAAACCTTGCGCTGGTCGGCGCGAGGTTTTCAAAATAAAAGAATATATCAGCGCTTCAGGCGCTTTTTGTGTGTTACAGTTTTGGTAGATTTTTGTTAATAATTCAGGAACGAGAAGGAGTAGGCGGCCGGGGACGGGATCATATCCATGCCCTGGCTGGTCCCCTACTGACTAAATTAAAATATCTTAGGTACTCCCTATAGGTGGCCCGTTAGAAGCAGATTAAAGCGTGCGCGATAGGAGAATTTTGGGTTCCAATTGAGTTAGGGGAATCCTGTGGAGATCCGTTGGGGCGGATGGCCCCGCTTTATGGTGGGATGATTAGAATAAGACCTAATTGAGGTATAGGGCTCCAACAATCGGGAAGTTTTGGTTTTAGATCTGGTGATTTAGGGCCTTAAAGTTGGATAGCTTAAACGCCGGATTGAGGGTCCCTAAGTACATACGGGTTAGGGTTAGGTTAACCCGCAAGACCAATTTTGAAGCCTTAGAGATCCCTTATCACGATGTTATCACCCCCCTTTTACCTAAACATTAAAACCATCCAGAATTTCCAAAATTTGTACACCCCCTGGAAAATGAAACTTTTCTTACGCTGAGCCAACTTTATGAAATCCTTCGTTACGTATCCAAATCTCCCACACAATATCTATGTACATAGCATAACTGCCAGCCTCCTGCGTGTCAGGACAGATCCCCCTAAGTCCGAATTTAAAAGAAAACCCCTCTTCTGAACTTTGATGAAGATCCTATTTCTGCACTTTACCTCGGTCCAACCTGACACACAGGGCATACACAACTTCCATTTGACATTTGCAAACAAATATTGACGCATTATATATATGTGCACACTTTGGTCCGGATGCGCACCGGAGTCGCACCCTAGGGCACTTAATTCAACAAGATTGTAGATGTAAAGTCGATGGTGATAAAAAGTGAGGTCTTCCCCCTTGTCCCCCACCGATCCCAGGGTACATCCCCAAACAATGACTTAATAATACAACAATATTTACCATGATGCCACAACAGTCCTGGGCTAGATCGGATATCCCCTGCAGTGGAATTTTGATTCAGTTTTGGTGCGAAATCACCCCGCGCACCTCGGGGCTGGTGGAGCGTGATAACACATTTATAGAATACGATACAATATTTTCATTTTATTGAACACAAATATCAATGACATATGAATGAATTCCTGGATCACGCTCCACTCATATCGCAATATCGCCTCTATCTCCCTAAATTTGAGGCCCTTCTGGCCGGATTTTGAATGTTTTAAGGGTTTTTTTCCACATAAAAGCTCGGGCTGCTTACATAAGCACCTTTTTTCCACAAAATGTGCAATACAAGCCTGTACATGCGTTTGAAATATACGCATATATGCAATACACAATGTTGCCCTTGAAATTGAAATGGAAGACCGCAGTTTTGTGAAATAGTGATCAACTGAGCAAAAATTTCATTTTGTTGTTTAGTGACAAGCGTAAATGCGCAGTATATTTATGTATTTACATATCTTTACTTGACATGTAATAGAAAGTGGTCAGCCCATATGTGTCTGCGTTGCACCTTGGTTTCCTGCTTCAATTATTACAAATTCGATATGAATTGGAAAGGTTTTGGTCATTGGTGTCACGAAGCACAAATTCAAACCTTCGAATAATCTCTAGCCATACTAGTTTCTAGTACGTCAAATTGCAACGGATGCTTAAATAGTTGCATTTCATTTCAACAATTTGTACCAACCTTCTGGCGCAAATACACACCAAAATAACCACTCTAAGCTATGAAAAAGCTTGATTGCTGTACGGCTTTACAATAAATGACACTATTAAGAAAATCACAAGTATGTGGCTAAGGACAAAAATGCTGTTTATATTTGACATAAAGCAAAACGCACGATTAGTATCGGTTCACGTGGTAGAAAAAGAAAATTCAGCGAATGCTGCAAACTTCTTTCAATTGTGAACCAGAAGCTTTACTGATTATTATAAAATAGCTATAAAACTCAATTGTGTTGATTATAACCCGGATGGGTCAGACCCCTTCTGAAGCACATTTACTCCGAAAATGCTTGGCTAAATTGACAAAAATTGAAAAAATTTAGGTAAAATTGACGAATCTGCATTGTTTTCTAGAAAAGTGGATAGCCGAATCGGGAAGTAAAATTTCCTTCCCAAAAATTCCCCGCGTTTTTCGGAAAGAAAAATTTCAGTCCCAAATATACCGATTTTTAGGAAAACAAAATTTTATGTGTGTATTTATATAAGGCACATATAAAGTAAAATAAATTATCCGGCGAGAAACGGAATCGCCTAAAATGACATGGGCCGCTTTTTACATGTATTAAAATAATTAACCTCTAAAAATGTTACCAACATTTCAATACAGAATATTTAAGACTGTATAGAAGCATATGTTTCAGAATTATTTTCGTAAGCCGCTAATTTTATATATACTCCAAGTTTACAAAACAAAAACGTCGTTAGCATAACAAGGGCACAATTGTATCTCAAAATGTGAGTGGAGAAAGGATAACACGCTACCTAAGATTATTCGCTTGGTTATCACTTAAACCAAGCAAGACTAAGAAGCGGGAAGGCCTATATTTCTACATTTAAGCTAAAAGTGGAGCATGTCAGCCGAGCTATATAAAAACGGGCTGAATATGTCGCCATGGTTTACATGAGTATTATTCGCCATTCACCCGGCCGCGTTAGACTGGAACAGCCCGGTTCGAATTCGAGCCACAAAGCTGATAATCCTGTCAACGTAAATTACGCATAAAGCATATCGAGAGTCAGTCTTCCGAAAAACACATAAGCCTTTCAGGCTTTCTTTTTGCTGTGCCGGCAAAAGTAGCGATCAACGGAAGCGCTACGGAGGTGACCACTGCCATTTATAATTGCAGCGGAAACAATTATTCAGCCGCGGCAGTAGACTGTGAGTAGCTTTGTTGTTAAGACAACCCGACCCGACAATTTTATATCAAATCAGTGTAAGTTGGATTGAGTTAGTAGCAGTGTTTATACCCTACCGGATATTATTGTACGTGATTATATACATATATAGATGACGTGAACTTTTAGGTATCAAGCTTTACCAGAGCAGGCCGAAACACCAATCTATAAAAATTTCAACTGATTGGCACCCGCGTTATGTTGTGTTTTCTCTAGCTATTCCGCTTTGTGTGTGTACGAGTGCGTTGTGTGTTATTTCGCTGACCCAAGCGCTTCTATGTGTTTTTATTTTATATATATTTAGTATATATTCATTGAAGAACAAAAAGTGTTCCAAAAAACTCTGTAAGTTAAAAAATTTTTCGGGAAAAAAATCGGGAATTTTTGGGAAGGAAATTTTTTTCAATTTTTTTAAAAATTCCCGGGAATTTCTGGGAAAAAATTTCCGTCCCAAAAATTCCCGGGAATTTTCGGGAAAAAAATTTCCTTCCTAAAACTTCCCGATTTGTAACAAATACACAATTTTTGTGTGTGTCTATTTATACAAGGCACACATATACATAAAATAAATTTTCCCGCGGGAATCGGGAAGCCCCTAAAGTTGACATGGGCCGAAGCCGCGATATCAAGAAAATTGAACCTTTGCTATGTTTTGTGTTACGATCTTCTCAAATTACGCGGATCTCCAAATTGACTCCTAAAATTTATTCATGATATCCTAGAGGCGGTGATTCGGCAGAGGAACAGCCCTCTAGAAAACCCAAAATGCACGTGCAAAACTAGTTAAAATTTCCGCAGCGATACTTGTATGAGTTCATTTTATATAGGTTTATTATATATGTGTACATTTATGTCCAATTGTTATGAAGATTGAACCGCTCCTGAACTAGGCAAAACATGATTTAATAGTAAAACTTAGTTGTATATAGGTATACTCCATAGCAACCTGCACCAATTTCAGTAGTATAAACATAATATATTTGTAAAATACAAGGCCATTGTATCAAGATGTCTTCGATACGGACATTAATATTTTAAATATCAAAAAACAAATAAGTGTTATATAATGCCTTGCAGTAGAGACCAAGTAAGTATTCTTCATTGCTTGTATAGTACCAGTCAGCTGCTGCAGTAGGCTTCTAATTCATGTTTTATGTGCATATGTTCTAATGATATATACACATCGCGGTAAGTGACGCATTACTCATTCAGTGATACACCTGTACAATTTCTACTTGATCTGAATATTTAAGTTTCAAGACCAGTGCGACCGATTAATAATCATCAAAGGAGCAGACCTTTTCTAGCGGTACTTTAGATGATCACGGGCAATATGGGTCACCTGCCTTGTTTCATAAACCATAGTTTGTATGTTAGGCAGGTTCATAAAAAGTATAGTTTGTAGACATGCTTATAAATAAACTGTAGTTGTTAACGTTGATTCTCAGAAAAATTAATTCGACAGCTGCTGGGCTTGGTGAACTAAATTCAAGAAATTACAGCATTTTTACATCGAAATCCGTTCAGCTTTCAAGCTTTCCACCACGAGTCATCTTGAACCATTCTGAACTTGTGTCATCCGCAATAGCCTAAAACCAATATTGATAATTTCAACAACATATACCAATTTAATACTAAACTTAGGAGGATTGATGTCACAAAATATACAATACTTGATTTTCTCTCGACGAATTGTGTAACAAAAATGTAAATACCGCTACTTATGACCCGAAACGAAAAAATCATTATGATGATCGCTTGAAAGACTTCTCAGATAATATTTTAAGGCATTATTTTAGCCAAAAATACAATGGTAGCAGTAGAAGGATATCCAAAGTTATATTAAAACAGCTGTCAAGATACCTCTACAGATGCAGTGAAAAGTTATGCGCACGCAACATTCCAATGCATTCATTGGTAGTGGTATTAGCTACGCTGAATAATGTTGGATTGCCCATGCTCTACAGCGCTATTAAGAAAATTGTTCCTTATGTTTGAAACTACTGACAGCAATAACACTGTTGTTGGTAGAACCGAAGCTTGAAATTATTTATACCATAATTCAATGTTGGTCGTTACATACTAATGAGTATATCACCGTAACATAAAATGTAATTAAAAGTGCACAAGATATTGGTTTACTAAGACTGTAAAGACCAAAAACAGGCTGTGTTAATATTTACTTAACGTACAATGCATGTAACACATCGATAACAATAAATTATTTATCACCGTTGAGTTTACCTAGTGGATAATTAGAACCATTAATTATTTATACGGAGCCTTGTGCGTTTGCAATGATTGGCTGCGTTGCCCCATGGACGTTTACGAATTTTCGTATGTAGATACCACCCTTTGTAATGTCCATTTCATGAGAGAAATATCTTTTCCAAAAAACTTTCACTTTACGAGAAAACGTTAAAATTTACTTTTCATTGCTAAATAAAAATATTTTCTCGCAAGATAGATTATGTTGTTTATTGATTATTGCACTAATGCAAAGTTTTTAACTCTTTAACACCTAGTTTTGTCCGACAACAACAAATTACGTTTGAATGTGCTGTACTAAATAAATGCGATGAATACTGCAAGATTGCACGCATGTTGTTGTTCGCTCGTTTTGCCGGGAGCTTTAAGGATCAGAGCAATAGCTTCAAGATAGCTCAATGGTTAGTATACGTGACTTCCACCCAAGCGTTCGAAATTCGATATCTCGGGGCGACCAATTATTCATCGATACTCGAAATGTTAATTAATTCAGTACGTAAAGGATTAAGATTACATTTACCGATTAGATGCAAGGGTTTGTTGTTTTACGCATAGTCGAAAGCAAACATCTCTAACTGCTACTCACAAGAAACCAAAATCTCTAACAGCTAGTCATACCATATTTTTGCCTCCATTGACTAGCTGTTAGAAACTTCTGTTTCTTTCAACCAGCTATAACACACAATAAACACTTACAGCCAACAGTAAGATATTTGAAATTCTAATTTAAATAACTGTTACAGGCTTTAGCATTTTATAGCTGGTTGCAAGAGACAACAGTTTCTAACAGCTATCCATTGCAAGAGATTTCAGTCTCTAACGGCTACCTGTTAGAGATTCTTATCTTTATCGGGTATCTGTAAAAACTTTCTTACACCTATCTGTTAGAAATTTTAATCTTAAACAAGGAGTCATTAAAGACACAAGTCTCTAGCAGACATTTGTAAGAAACTAATATATGATATAACCATCTACTATTCTGCGAAACGCATTATTACAGCAGCGATTACAGCTCAGGAACGAATGGGCGGGTACTCATATATTTTTAACATTGATTGCATTTATGCAAGAGTAAACTTAAGATGCGCCCCCAACCATCCTGTTCTGACACCATATACAAAACATTGTTACCGAACAAAACTCGGATTTCAATTTGGACATTTTTCTGTTCCATAACGCCATTAGCGAATGCAATTCTGCCCCTGTACTTTAACACTAATGTGTTCGCGAACATTTTCAAATTATAATGTATTGAATACGAAACGAACTAATTTCTGTTCTTTAACGGAAAAATGAAATTTGTGTTCTGTGAACAACTGAATGGCAATCGCTTTTGTCAAAAGAGGATGGTAGGGAACGCAGCTTAAGTTTGCTCATGCATTATTTATCGACACAAAGAATTTATCTGTATGTCTACTTTTCTAAGAAAAGGAACTAAAAACGCCCAGTTTTAGGCCGAAATCAGGTCGACTTTCGTTGGTTCCGTCTATAGCATGGAAACCGCTAAAGTCATGTAATAACAATGTTCAAAACACAGGTGACATCCTGCAAAATCATGCAAAATACAGTATGCGACAGAAAAGACCGTCACATTACTCGCTCGAGATTTCGAAACTATTAAAATTAATAATAAATTCTATTTTTATATTTCGAGCGAGTCTCCAACGTGCGACAGTTATTTTTTCCGGTTAATGTATCTACCCGATAAATCCCTTTGGCATGTGAATGATAGAGCAGCAATAAACAATTTTGTGTCGTAATTGGTAGCTATACAGGTTGTTACTACAGCTTCCGAAAGACTGGCGTTATTTTAAATTTTCACAGTCGGTGCACCTTAAGGATTATACACTAGTCTATATTATCAATATTTCTCAATATCGGTGAATGTACAGAATAGATTGACAAAACATTATTTTGACTATATTTAACTGCTAACATTTACGGCTTTGGAAAATTTGGTTCTATTTGGTTCAAGATATTGTGGCCTGCCGCTTCTACGACTGGCCAATACTGTTGCCTCATCAAATATTTTCGATTTAGTTTCAAAATATTACAGTGTAAAAACATCCTCAGGGTCAGCGTTAGAATAACTGTTTTGTTTTTGCTGTCAGTAACTTTGGAATGAGCGGTCTTATTTGATATACTGGGAAACTACAATATCCGCCAAAACTACTTGTCGCTCGCTCGCGACTTGCTCGTAATGCGACGGTTGTCTGATGCATAAAGTATGAGTGATTATGCACTAACGAAACTATTAGCTACCCGTTGAGATGTATCTAAAATTATTCAAGCTTTGTACTGGATAGCCTTTAGTTATCGGTGAAGCTAATCGCAACAGTCCCAGCGAGGCACTTAGAAAAAGTGCCTCAAACCCAGCTTAATAGAGTGCTAGTAATGTATTTTATGTACTTTAACTAGTAACCCATCGGCGTTTGGATCAAAGCGCGATAATTCGCGGAAAGCGCTGTCGTTCACAAAACAGATTTCGTGATCATCCTGTAATGTGTAATCACACAACTAACTTTGTACTATAAAAAGTCCTTATAACAAGCAGTATCGTAAATTCATGCACACAAAAAATAAAGCAAATAAGAGCACTTTCGAAAAATCTAATTTAATAATTAACAATGTCCGTTCTCTAAAGATTAATATTGGGGTTGTGCAACATGTGAGATGATCAAGGTGGCAGAACATGCACGTTCCTCTAACCGCACAATAAACTAAGACGAATTCGTGGATAAACTGGTGAACGTTGCGCACTGAAATAACAATTAATAAGCTCTGCAGTTGACAAAATAACATTTATTATACAGCAACAGATTAACATAATCAATAATGGTCAGTTGTAAAATGTCAGAATATAACGTTTAAACTACAGTCCATGTTAGTGTGATACGGGAACTACTGCGAAGTTTGTGTAGCAGTATGCTAAAAATAAGGGACAAAATTTATTCTAGATTTTAATTTAATTCTATATTCAATTTTATTAGTAGCATTTTAGAGAGAACGAAATTTAAGTAGAATTAAATTAACTACATACATGTAAATTCTAGTTTTGTAGAGACGACTTAAGCTGGCCGACTTTTGTTACATTATAGCAGATTTCATTCTCCATTTCCTTGCTCCGAACACACCATGAGCAGAATGAAATCTGCTTTGATTTTATGGAAAACCCTTATGTTACAGCTTTTTCCATGCTGCTGAAATTTCTCAAAAAAATTATGACTGGTTTGCCTAGAATCGAATCACGCTGGAGAATATTCTGGAATAATAAATGTAATTAGGCAACACCATTTCTACGCAGATTTAATTCTAAGAAGAAGTTATTATTCGAAATGCAGAACTGATTCAACCTCTAAAATTTACTAATTGCACACATCTTACAGTAGTTCTCGTATAACCGGCGGAATCTTAATGCTTAAGGTTGCAAAGGGCGGAATCTTAATCCTTCACTCACACAGTAACCTGTGACACCATATTCCATCACGCTGTTAACACGTTGAACTTTAATCCGTCACGCTGTAATGGGCCGAACCTTAACCCGTCAGGCTTCAACCGATATAAATTAGTGCCGAGTGCTGAGCTGGCGTAGCGCGTACCCATAAGCTGTAACCAGTTACATTTTAATGAACAACTCAGCAAAATGTATCTTACATAGCAGTTGTCAAAAAGGATAAGAATAAAGTGTTGTAGTCATAAGCTGTTATATAATGGCAATCCTTAAATTAGCTAATCAAATATCTCAAATATCAAAAATCTTACAGTATATTTAGACAGGATTTTGCTATATAATGAGAGTATTTCATGTGCAGGGTATATACCTAACGAATGTTGTATCGATAAGCTTGGGATTTATAAATTAATAGTTGTCCGGAGTATCTCGATGTTGCATTTCTAAAATTTCAGGCATATTGAATGCAGCGCGAAAAGTTATGAAGATTTTTCGAAATAAATCATAATTGCGCAAAATTCTGTTTTTTGTCCATAATGTTGGTCGCATAACTCTTCAACCTTCAACAGGTTGATGGATTTTCGCAAATTTTTGATTCGACATGCAGTGGGATGTAGTTGTTCACCTATCTCTCTGTTTGCGCTGATTCTACAATTTCCTACTTAAATTCTTACAAAGGCTTTCGAATTGGAGACTTTTCAGGCGATCCAAAATTTCAGGGTGTAAATCTTGGCATAGGCACCGGATAATACACAGAATGCTAAAGTTTGTTGTTATGCATTTTTTTGCGAGAGCTGCCATTTTCGAACTATGAGACAAAATTTAAAAATACTCTCCAAAAATTTTTCAAATTTTGAAACAACAGTATCTAGATTGTTGCGATGTAAACGATAGCATTATAGTTTGTGACCCATCAAGCACATTGTTTGCTTGGGTATGTCACTAACCTCGTGGGACGGTTCCGCAGCTAAACTTATTAAATTTTGGCACCAGTCATTGTAAAATTTTGCCACTTTGTCAATATAGATATACGTAGGAGATTATAATCTGTGTATAGGTTTTCAAGGTATTAAGGTTCTATTATAGGTATAATCTGTCTGCTGAATACCATAAAAGCAATTGTATTTGCGCGGTATCCATTAAATAAGGCAAGTCCGTGAGGACATACAAAGTAAATAATTTTGAAATTATAGTTTCTTAAAATTTGTGATTTATAAATATCAAAAGTTTTCGTCTTGCTCATTGGAGGGCGAAATAAAGTGCCCTGCGGTATAGAAAGGTGATTAAATTTGCCGTAGCGTTGCCGTTAAAACAATGTCATTATATTATTGCTACATGAGAGTTAAAGGAGCTCAGGGAGCTGAATTTGGGACGACGAAATGGGCACCAAGAACAAAGTAGTCACATAGTCACGCTCGGTTCGCTTTCCCTCGCTTTGAGAGTTGATAGTACCTGTACAAATCGAAAATTAGTCCTTAGCGTAGTAATTTTATACATTCTGTTGCTGCAACCACGTTTTGCTATGCGTGCAAAGCTACGATGTATGAACGATAACACTTACTGGATCAGCCAATATCACAACTTGAACGGTAGCTTTGCCCGGTGTATCAAGACTTATGAGAGGATTAAGCACAGTGCTTCCAGCCGCTTTTGCCGTAGACTCAATAAGCGGAAGCTGAAACGATAAATTCAGCAGTGTCACGCTGTTGAAACCAGAAAAATATATTACGAACGCTATTTCATCAGATATACAAGGAACATCAAACATTTGATGGCTTTGTAAACAAACAAAAACGTTTTACATATCAGCTGCTATATAAAACATAAGTATTAATACTCCAAATAATATGTATATATATGAAGTTATTTATATTTTGTGTATGTGCCGTCGTAGAAAGCCAAAAATTCGTAAAACATTAGCGCCAAAATGAGACAGGTAATTAAGTCGTTAAAGGTGAAGTCTCTACTCTAAATATTACAGCACTTTTCGAAATGTGTGCTCACTGTGCCATGAGGGAAGTCGAACATCCTAAAATTCTAACAGAAAAAAATTGTTTAGTCATGGTGATAAAAATAATTGTGCGGTATTATGTTTTTCGTGAAAACTTGTTTAATCACATCATTTGAGTACACTAAAAATCTTGAAAAAGGGTCAATTTAATTCTCCAGATGGCAACACTTGAATAGTCATAAGCCCAATGGTAACAGTTACGTTTGTTTATTGCATCAGCAATCCAGAAGCTACTGTCGACCGACTAAATCGCACAGTCAATCGTAGATAAGGCCTGCTGTCCAATTCAGTCAGGCTTTGCGTCCTCTTTCCTTGCTCAGAGTCGTACATATTGTGCTCGCCAGAAATAATCGTTAGTCGCTCGATGTTTACTCGCTACTGGAAACGTTTTATAACACTGCTCGCTCGTTGAAAAGGTGACAGGCATTTCTGGCTAGTACTGTAACCCCTAATAGAATTGACGATCCATAAAGTAACAGGGTACCACAGGCAGACGGCTTACTAGCAGACAAACTACACTTCTTATAACGGTGCTTCGATTTGGTTATAACAGCTCACAGTAGCGGCTCATTTTAGCTTTCAAGAATATGCAATGAAGATAAGTTTCGAAAAACGCTTTAAGATTTTACATACTCCCGTTACGGATTACTTACTTTATCACTCATATACAGAGGACCCCATTTCACTCTTGCTCGAATTTATTAATAAATATATTGCATACTTCAGAATCTGAACATGCGAAAGCAATACGCCCGAATCCAGTTCCACGGTCAATTTTAATACCAGGAGTAGCTTGTTGTAGTCGTAGTGCACACTAAAATATTTCACAACGTTTTATACATAATATAGCTTATGTTGCAGTCTGTCGCGAAGCTCAACTTGCTACTACAACGGTATCTGTATCGATACCGACACCAAAATCCACTATCTGTGTAGCGCCGGCGTAACCTGTCAAAGATAGCATACAAGTTAGAAAAAAAATCCCTTAACGGGAATTGGAAAAAAAGAAACACCTGCTTTGAAAACTATGTATATTTAGCTTTATTTATAAAAATAAGCTTCAAAATATGTTTGTTCAGTTTTTATGTTTGTTATAAACTGAAAAATGTTCTTTCAGTCATAACAATGCCCTTCGTTATTTCACTCACTAAAATATCGAAAACAAGCAAAACACTGAACCCCTTACGGTTTATTGCTCAAAGCATTCACTAATGCCTTTTCTTATTTCACTCACTAAAATATCGAAAACAAGCATAACATCGAACACCAGTGGAAAGTCTTTTACAATATTCTCCCATGCTCTTTGGTTATTTATCTCACTAAAATATCGAAAACAAGCAAAACGTTGAACTGTTTACAGAAAACCTGAATTTTCATTCGACTCCGTCGTTAAAACAACAAAAATAAGTATGTTGCATCCCTTATTAAGTGTGCGGAACTTTGGCTAAAGTACGGTTGCAATATCAAGAATATATACGAACTGTATATAAATGAAATTTTATTTAAAAATGCCGATAATACAATAATTAAAAAGCGCTTCGCTAATCCCTAACGTAAGTAACAAGTTTATTGTTTGCACTGAAGTAAGAAATTAAAATGTAGGTCATTATGAAAGCAACAAGCCGCAATACAAATGTATTCAAGGTAATCTCAATTTTTGGAATACTTAGTAGTTGTAAATCTCCTAAATCTATACTTTTATGTCTTTAAAATACATAAAATTGGATTACCTTTAAGAGGTTGAAAACAATTTTTACGTTTTTATTTCAATGGAGAAATAACAAGTTAACGAGGCGCGCTTGAATTGGTAGCTTGGACAAAGTGGAGGTTCAAGATTCCGATCACTTTATATGCAGAACTATGGTTCCATACACAGGATAAACACAGAGATACTCAAAATGTCACCTGTAAGCCAAGTTTTACATAGAAGTATTGCGTCCCTAAGTCTAAGCCTAAGAATAAATAGGGTACTCAAGTCAAGTTTTCTGCCTTCTAAGTTATAGGTGGAACGGAAGTGTGTCGTGGTATCCTAGATGCAGAAGTAACACAAGCCTAAATTTTTATTCAATCACTAAATTAACAAAAACAAGCGTTTCCTGAACCCCTTAATTAGCGAGTGCTATTTTTTGGCTAAGTACAGTACCCGCCAAAATTAACTGCCCCCCGCTCCCGACCCGCTCGACACTCCCTCCCGACCCACACGCGATCCCCCCCCCCTCGCTGAAATAAAATTTGTTCTAAACATAGAATTTTCTATTAATGTAAATAGTTGCGAAATCTCGAGCGAGCCACTCGCTCGCGACTCGCTCGAGACTCGCTCGCGACTCGCTCGAACTCGCTCGCTCGAAATGCGACGGTCATTTTTGGCGAGTACTGTACAGTTGCAAAACCAAGAGTATCTGCGAACCAGCAATAGAACGGGGTCATGGGGTCACGGAGTCAGTTGGCGTCACATTTCTCATGGGGTCACGGGGTCAATAGACTGACCCCGTGACCCGGTAAAATACTTAGTTGAAATTACAAACTTTTTTCATTACTTTCTCCCTACAAAGATCTCACTAACATACTGTTCTAAATAACCATTTATTTATTACTATATAATTTTTAATGTTTTGGTGTGGAATGATCACGGGAGGTCATGAGGATCACAAAAATACAGAAATTTTCAAAATCGGCCCTTTTTGCCCAAATACCGGCTAGGGAGAACATAATACAAAAGATCGGTATTAATTTCTGAAAACGCACAGTCTTAAGTAAAAATGAATCCGCGCCGAGATGTGTGACTTCTAATCTGCTACTACGTCCATTACCGTGATGTCTTGCTATTTGTTCTTTAGAGTAGTGGATCGATCCGATTTCAGAAACGGCGATCGGTATTAATTTCTGAAAACGCAAGTCTTAAGTAAAAATGAATCCGCGCCGAGATGTGTGACTTCTAATCTGCTACAACGTTTATTACATTGATGTATTGTTATTTGTTCTTTGGAGTAGTGGGTTGATCCGATTTCAGACACGCTGAACAATTTAAGGACGCTTATAAGCTTAAGCTTCGACTAACAAGGTTTATCACTCAATCACAACCCTCAAGTAAATGAAAATGTGAGGAAAAAGTGTAAAAGCGCCCAAAATCAGTTGACATCCTTAATTTATGAAATTTGGCTCTGATTCGAACATCTGATGTTATTTGTTTATTATTGCTTTTAGACCTAGGCTTTTTAAGCGTGAGTGGAGTTATTTGTATACCGTGCGAATTTTCAATTTTTTTTGGTTTTCAATTTTTTTTCACATTTGTGAACATAAAATACTATTTGGTGGTATTTCTCAAGATATATATAATATACATATAGATATACATGTATATTGGTCGTTTATGAATTTTTAGAAATTCTGTACGGAATATCTAATATAAGTAGCGATTACCTTACGGTATTCTCACACGTTTTGCTATCTAGGTTTGGGCTATTGTTACGGCCAAAATTAAGATATTTGAATATGTTTAACATTTAGACGTGTTGTTTAAGTATGATTAGGGTATCATATATGAGAAATTTTTTTGAGAAATATTTACCGATGATTTTTTTACAATATTGCAAATTTGAAAATCTATTACAATTTATCGAAAAATTATTTTCCACAAAATTAGTAATGTTAATGTGTTGACGCTACAGTTGTGCATTCGGGCGATTTTGACACAAAATCCGGGTTCGTGACCGGGTATAAAAAATTTTTCGAAAAATGTTGTTGGGACAGCGCTGCTGCGAACTGTAAATGACATTTATTTATAAATGCAGATAAGTCAATAAAAAGGTTCATTAACCCCTAACATAAGTAACAGAACAAAACGATTATTTGCGCAGGAGTATGAAATTAAGGTAGACATCACTATGAAAGCAGCACTTAGCAAGAACTCTTCAAGGAAAACTAAATTTACGTAATACATATCCGCAAGTTTCGTAAATCGATATTTCATCCTAAGAGTGTAGTAAAGATCAGCATAGCGTACTGTTTACCGTGTTTGGCTCAAGTTTTGCACCGTTTCATTTGGGGTTTGCCAACCCGTTTTTGCATTATCAGCATTTATAAATAAAATTTCATTTACAGTTCGCAGATACTCTTGATTTTGCAGCTATACTTAGCCAAAAATAGCACTCACTTATTAAGTGGTGTAGCAAACATTTGTTTTTGTTATTTAAACGACTGAATAAAAATTTAGGTTTATCGTAAGGAGTTAAGCGTTTTGCTTGTTTTCGATATTTTAGTGAGTGAGCTTTTTCACTATCTAAATGAATAACTGTCAAAGACGTAACAGAATATGGTAAAATCTTCTCTACTCAGGGGTTCGAAGTTTCGATGTTCTATACTTGTTTTTGATATTTTATTGGATGAAGTAACAACTTTTTAAACTGGATTGGGGTCCTACTTGTTTTCAATATTTTAGTAAGTGAAATACAAAGGGTACTGTTAGAACTGAAAAAGCATTTTTCATTTTATAACAAACACAAAAAATTAAACAAATATTTTTCAGTCTGATTTTTACGACGAGAAAAATATTTTTGAAAGGTTCCAGGGTTCATTTTTCTAATTCCTCATTAAGGGAATATTTTCTAAATAGGTTTTGATATTTTTCCTGATCTCATTAACTTACAATTCATGTATAAACAAAAACGTCTTGCTACAAGAATCCCAGGTGTAAGTTCGAGTTTACTATTTGTTTTCATAAGCGCTAGATAAACAATATTAGTAGTACATAAAAAGCATATGTTGCGTATGAAAAACTACGTGCTTGCAGTGATTAAAATAGTATGCAATGTTTTATTTTTGTGATCTTTAAAAGCACACAACTTTTAGCCAAAAAATCAGAGTGCAGCACTGGCTAGGTTGTTGAAAACGCCAATTTTTCTACGAAAGTAGAAATTCAGCTTAATTGGAGAAGTATTTTGTTACCAAATTTTTTGTTAAAGTTGGTGGGTTTTAGTTTATTAATTCATGTCAGTTTTACAAAATAGTATAGCCCGTTTCGATATAACAAATTGGGAAAATGATTTTAATAGATTTTAATATCGGATATATATATGAAATCTATCTGGAGTAGGAAAAACCAATTTCTTATATTCATCTGTAAAATGAAGGCTACATAAACCATTAATAAAAACTGTAATTTGAAACATATTTCACGCTTACTAAAATTGTGAGGACATTTTGTTCCAAAAACTTATTTAAAATATTGCATTTATATTAGGAGTGCTACATATGAAATTTTAGTGCTTTCCTCCTACCACCGCCAGTGGAAAATTTTGCTCGCTTTGTTCCATCGGTTCATTAACAATTATTTTTTGAACGATACTTGAGATCTGTCTGGCGCCACTACAACTGAATTCGATGTTTGCTCAATGATTTCCAACCCACAAACTTTGTTCCAATATTCTGAAAATACAATATAACCGCCCCTAAGATCACTCCTCAAACTCAGCACATTTATACATATGTAATCGACGTGACGCTGCTGCATTACCCACTTTCACAAACGTAATGCCCAAACGACCCCGGCTATCGTAACCTCAAGGGCGGACCTATTGGTTCAAATTTTTGGGGTTTGGGTCAGGCCCAGGAAATTACGTAGCTTAGCAAGACGCAGGAGCGCTTGCACAGGATGTGTTCTGATCCTGCCGAAAGGTCGCGCACGTAGCCTAAGCGGTACTAGCTTTGAGATCCCTAGGGAGGTTGGCTCCGTCACCTGCTCTCAGGCAAAAGAGACCATACCACTATTCCCTATCATCGTTCAACCGGGAAGTGTGGTTTCCTATTTTGGGCGTTCAGCGAAGGCTTTAACTTTGAAGTAAATTTTCCTTATTAGTCGCACGAGTCGTACTCACACAGCAATATAATTGAGTTGGAATCGGCAAGTGACGCTAATGTTTGCTTCTTCAATGCGAGTGTCAAACCTGAACGTGGGTCGTCGATAGGGGTGACGGATTTCAAACCCTTTTTTATATTTATCGCTACTAGTGTCAACAAAACGCATGGTCTATTTGTGATTGATTTAGCATTTATTAATCAGTCAAAATCATGTGCGGACAAGAACATACTGTACGGGCTAATACAATAGGTATAATGCCACTAGTATGGTACGCCATTAGGAGAATGAGCAGGGCAACCAATGGGGTAAATGCGGAGTCATCGCCTTTTTCATCGAACTCTCACAGCTGATTCAAATCACGGCGTAAACTGCTAAGCCTTTTCTAATGACAGCTGCGCTCACGTTACGCGTTAACAGTGGGTCAGGGCAAAAGCAAACACAGGTGAGTAACACGAAGCATAAAACGGTTAGTTATCAAGAGAGGCGCCATTCAACTAACTACTCGCTCGGTGCTACGATTGCTACAAGGGTACTCCGACAAAATAATAGGTTCAGGTAAGCGAAAGGCGGAAATTTAACGGGTACAAATGAGGCATACGGGACGAAACGTGCAATGTGGAATGCGGGTCGTAGTTTTGCTCATTCTAATCGCGGCTATGATACATCATCATATGTAGCTACATTTTTGCAATTGAGATAAAGTAGCGATTGGATTAACATACAACAATTATTACAACAAAAGAGTAATGGTACATATCGATATAACAGTAAGTTTGGGAGGTGAGCATCGGTACGACTCCTAATTTTCTCTAGTGCGACAATGGTACGAGTTTTCTTTACCTACTCTCATACATTCATGCGGACGGTGACCATGAGTATACGATAAAATTTTCCACCGTATACAAAAATATGACTAGTTAAATTCGATTCCAAGTTCTCATAAAATTATCCTTCAGGCACGGTAATAAAGATACGAAATTCGAGTCTTGATCTATGCTCGTTTGCACGCTAAATAACTTCAAAAACATACTTTTCTGTGTCTATCAACCTGAGCCAATTCGGTGTCAAAATAGGCCGGGTAAAATTATCCTTCGAGTGGCTTATGGGTACCGGTAGGGTGAAGTTAGGACCGAATTCTCTAACTCCTCTGAATTTGCAACTGCAAAATTTGCACTAAAATCATTACCAAAATTTACTATGTGTTGTGTACATTAAATGTACTTTATCAACATTAGGAAAAATAATGTTTTATTTTTACTGCCGAATTTACACAATTTTAGAAGACGCTGGATCGAGCCGGATCCTGGCAAAACCGATAAATCATCAATTTTAAGTGTGTATCGGGGTTCACTTAGGACCTTGGTTCGCGCTTGGCTCAGCGGAACAATACACTATATTCTTCCAAAAAGTACGGCGATACTACGAGCGGTAAAGAAAAGAATCCCCTAAACTCTAAACTTTGAAGTGCGACTTATGGTATTTTCGCGTCCTAATACGAGACGGTTGGGTAATGTTTAATTTGGGGTAATTCGTCAATTTATTTAGCCTACTGAAGAGTTCCAAACGTACTCTTACTAATCTTGACAAAGATTGAAGGCGTTGCCTTAGTCTTCAACGTTCACTACCAAAGCGTTGGTGCTCGGTGGTAATTCAATCAACAGGTAAAGCTCCAAAATTGGATGCATGTGTATATGTTTACAAACGCATTGTATACAAATTGTATGACTCAGTTTGGACCAAAATATTACACTAAAGTAACGGTTTAAGGTTCAAGGCATGCTTATGAGGGCAAACAAACGTTCGATAAATTCATTGCTTTGTCCTATGACAGGTTTCTTAAATTTAAGGATTAACTGCTTGCTCAATCCATGATCGATGACAAAGCGTTACGCTTAAGCGGGCAAGTAGGCCATTGCCGAAGTAATGAGCCGCTTAGGGGCATTCCCAATTTCTACTGGTTCAAACGGTCTATCAAACTTGACCTACTTAATTGATTTTCTTAACTAATTGGATATCTTAACTCAATTCCTTAATGCGGAAATTGTTCTAAAAAGACAAATTTGACTAAAATGAGAACTACAAGTGGCGATGCCTCGTAGGTCATCGGCACTATCCTAAAAGTACTAAAGTTTATGCTATTTTGCCTCGAAGACGGCTCTCAAAAAGAGCTCTACTCGGCACTAACATTTAAGTTGTGTTGCTAGCGGCTCCTACTTGACGAAACGAGTCAGTAAATGGCGGCCCCGGTTGTCGGGACAACCGTAACAATTTTATTAACAGAATTTCACTCGGTTTGTATCCTTAGATTGTTCGGTTTCCTAATCTTCATCCGCGATTCTTGGCCTAATTCGTCGGAGGTTGGGGAAAACCTTTAAATTTGAATTTCTCACTAATTTGCCAGCCTTCCTCTGTAAAATTCTGCACAGAGCCTGGGTTCAACCTTATTTCTCGATTTATTAGTCCGTCGGGCCGAGGCCCGACAGACTCGGTATCGCGGCTGGCGATACCGATAACTTAGAAATACGGAAATGTTAACTCTCACAATGGGAGATATCAACGCTAGGAAAATTAATATTTTTCTTTTATCATGGAAAATACATGTAAAAGCAAGACCAAAACCTACTTACGAAAGAAGTACGATTTAAGAAATTTGAACTAAATCCTGAGCGGCGGTTGCGCTGCTCGGGTTTGGATTTCCTGTAACTTTTGAACGAGCCACGGCTTTGCCGGGCTTAAGGGCTCAAATGGAAGGCCTAACGTGCTTCTATTTGTACGATAAAAATCATCAAAATTCCTGGAAGGAATTTTGAGTTATTAACAGTTGGCATTTTAGGTAGGGGCGGACCCCGGTCGGGTAGTCGGGTTTGTGATTCCGACTTGAAATCGATAAGTTTTAAAGCTGCATTCATTAACAGGCATTACTACGAAGAAGCAGCCACAGTTTCAACGAAATTTCTGGAGGGAATCTTAAAATATTTCTAAATTTATGTTTTCGGTGGGGGCAAACCCCTTCAAGATCGTCGGATTTATGATTCCGACCAGACATTTGAAAGTCTAATAGCTCGATAGCTGGGACCCATATCTAGATCCGGGTAAATTTCAGCCAAATTCTCGACAGTTATGACAAATTCTCACTCAAAGTGATCAGTCGCGCTCACCAGGAG
Source organism: Trileptium ribeirensis (assembly GCA_030248225.1). NCBI lineage: Eukaryota > Metazoa > Nematoda > Enoplea > Enoplida > Thoracostomopsidae > Trileptium > Trileptium ribeirensis. The sequence continues at coordinate 21,607 of JASANE010003841.1, forward strand.
TTGGTTCGGTGCACTCAGTTGGATGTAGGCGAAAATTCTCGACTCAATTTAAACATCTTGAGCATTCGATTCCTCGACACAATTCTCAAGGTAGTTTTATCCTATCAAAATAATTGTCCTGGGTTTGCAATAATCGAAATACCAAAATATGCCATCAGATGCTTGTTCCAAAAATCGCAGCATCACCAAAATTGTGAGTAAAATCGCTTATGAGCGCTTAACGCGATTGACCTGACCAAGGATAATAAAGAGTCCGTTCGGGCCTAATAATCAACCAGAAATTCGTTTATTTAACCTCGGTCGCCTCAGGGATAATATCCTAGTTCCTTACTCGACTCACGGAATCATGTAAAAACGAGTCTAGACGCGAGTGTCGCGTTTATTTATGCCTTAACTCATCGGCCGAGAGAGGTTCAACATGACTTCGACTTTTCAACTAAATCGGGTGAGCATATGACCAAGGCTACGGGTCTGCGGGAGGTAAGGAGGGCTATATTATCATGTAAACAAAAGTATGGACAGGGAATCGATGGAGGCTTAACGTTAATACTTCTAATCAAAATGAGCTCTCACTTCCACTACACCTTAACTACTTCTACGGACTTAATCTAACTGGCTTCAATGACACTAGGTCCTTAAGCTAAGCCTCCCTGTCTACACTTACAGAATCGGATCCTTTAGTTCGACGTCCATCGCCCATCCATCCACGCGCACCACCAAGACAAAAGCCAAAAACAAGTAGTGAAATTCCAAGTAAAACCGTAAGTAACATAATAAGGGACAGAGCCGGTCTGCAAAACGACCGTACTCTGCGCTGCCGAAGTCAGACTGAACGCTCTAGAGCTCTGGTGGCTCTGCTTAAATACTGCCTATTTCAAATTTTGAAATTTTGATTTATTGTCTCCAAAAGTGCTTGGTCAGCACTTTTGGGACGGTTTGACCCCAAATTTAAAGCTTTCATTAAATTTCGTTATCAGTCCGATTTTCGATGAATTTTGGACCAAATTTCTATCAAAAACCTTATATAAATCCAGTGATTTATTACTGCTTTAATACAAAACTTTTACTAACGACTACCAAACTTTCTAGAAACTTCTGTACAAAACGACTTTAAACTTCATATTATGAACCATCACTTCATAATAAGCCATCAGCTTTATATCAAAATTATAGTAAATTGGAGGGTCAAATATGTTTGTTTAACGGCTAATAATTCGGCGATCTTGCTAACTTGGACCTGCTGCTCTATAAAATTTATATCGAACCGCCAGCCTAATACAAATAATATAAACTTATACTAGCCTAATATAAACTTGATACATATTTCCATCAAACTTTGCTGATAAGAAACTTCAATTTTATATATAACCCACATAAAATTCGTATTTACTCAAGAAACTTGGTGGTTAACTGGTCCTGGCAATATTAAAACCTTCAAATTCCGTACCAACGTTATATTGAAGTATTGTTTACTCAAACGAGTATGGAGCTCCAACTTAATATCAGTTTTATACGGCAGCTAAACAACCAAGCCTTGCACAAAGTTTGACGCAAAGTGCACAAAAGCTTGCAGGTACTCAGACATCAACTTATTCGTCTAATATCCATGTACGAATTAACTTGGCCCGTTGTTGGCAGCAAAGTAAACACAGTCGTTGGACGACCCTGCTACGTTTAAAACTAATATAAATTTTATATTAACTTAATTTTAGTATCTACTTAGAAACAAGCTTCCATAAAAGAGATGCGGTTTATGTAAACAAACAGGGGCAGGGAGGTAAAAAGATGGCGCCGTTCCCTCAGCAATGGCCGAAGTGCCAAAAGAGTCTCGGGTTCGGACCCAGCGTGTCCGTCCGACCATTTCAGTATGTAACAGGTCCACTTTCGGACAACAAGAGGGAAAGGTAGGCTCCCGGGCGAGCCCATGATAGATTTTATAAAGAATTAAAGAGGTTTACGAGGCTCCCGCGGGTTCGGGTTACTTTTGTGTGGGGTGTTGGGTATAAATTAGTGTTAGTTTTGACAGTGGGAATCCAACGAGGGTTTACACGCCGGTCGGGGCTTTATTTCCACGGGGAGGGGTGCCTAAAAGTGCGCGCAGCGGTACAGGTCTAGGCTCAAATAAAAGCCTGGGTTTCAAGGAGTCTAAAATAGATCGTAAAATTCTCTACCAAAAATGTTTAGTACTTAATTATCGGATTCGCAACGGTTCCGGAGTTATGGGCCGGAGCCGCTACTTTTAAGTCCAAATTTTCATAAATTTACATTTTAAAGTTCATCTTGTTTTGATAACTTGTCCAGTGACAATGATAACATTGAACACTGGGAATTTTTATATTTTAGGTTTTCACTTATATTTTTGCGGAAATTTGCTCATTTGCTGTTTGCTATAGGGCGAACAGCCATATTTTCGTAGTCCTCATTCGTGAGAACGGTCGTGACGGGTATCCGTCACGGCCACTTTTCTCTATCAAAAATCGAAGTAAACTTTGCGGTTCTACCACGCGGGGTAAGGCTATTCCGATATATCGGGGCAGGCGGGGTGTCGTACCGTCTTCTGTATCTACGAATCGGGTATGGCAAGAGCTCACCATACTCAAGTTTTCTACCCGTTAAAGTACTAGTTTATATGCGTAAAGATCGCTTACATCCAAATATAGAGCTTTAGGGCTAGGATCAACACAATAGAACGACATGAATATGGTACGACAATTATTGATAAATGGTTGCAATTATACGTCCATAATCAAGGGTAGAATACGAGTATGGTAATCATAAAACGGTATAGAATCATAACAAAATATAGGCACCTTTATGGCCTTAAACGACACGAAAGTACGGTTTGAATATGGTATAGCGGTTATACATAAACGGTTATAATCATAGCTCACAATCGCGGGTACAATTTGAATAATATACGACGGTAATCAGACGGTCAAATCATATATATATCCACCAGGGAATAACCGGAACCGAAATTTACCGGAACCGGAACCAGCAACCGGAACCGTCCATTTAAACCGGATCCGGAACCGGAACCTGGTCTTCGAAATTTATATATAGTAAAACAGATGATGGAAGAAATGAAGGTATAGTGGATTTAAAATGCATTAAAAACAACTTTTACATTAAAATTAATGTATTGCGATGGTATTATTGCCTTTCTGAAACTTTAAAGAGCCTGAGGAAGCTAATAATGTTTATTTATCGATCAAATATGTACGTTTTGCGACATTCAGAGTAAAAAATGTCTCCCACTATACACCACTGCGTATACTGCGTCAAATCGAATGTGCTTACAAAGCTTGGAGCGTAGAATACACACTTTCGCTCTGTGTCCAGTCGCGTCCCTTTACTACACATACGCTTGTTGCATGTTCTTCTGTAGGAAACTTAAAATTATTGGTTTATATGATTCTAAGAGAAAATAATAGATAGAAGGTAATTTTCTGATCAGTGGTCAGAGACACTGTTTAGGCTAGCGTTGGACAAACAGTGCCCGTCAGTCAGATCATATTGATGATAACTTTCTAATCAGAATGCTATAAATGAGACACACTGTGATGCTGCTCGCACAGTTTCAATAAATACAGTTCATTGCCAAGAAAGCAGTTTCTAGCTGTGTTGCAGATAACATTAGTTTACTTCAATGTAGACTGATTTACCAAGTTTACACGCGCACTGGCGGGTGCTTGACGCAATTTATGTTAGCCAAGCATACCCTAAGTACTTCCGCGTAAGCCATACTCTGTTACCGAGTTGGACCGGTTTAATTCAATCGTATCCCGCAGACTTCTGGATGTGTAAAATAGCTGCTACAAGCATCGACCTGGCTTTGATTTAACAAACTCCTGCAGGTTATTATGAAAAATTCCTGCTCTAATTATGTGCCCTACTTACGTTTCACACGGCAAATTGGTTAGTTAATCTTTTTTTGCTTGGTTGTATTGGAGCTTGATCATTGTATAATATCTAGTATATATGTTTGGATTACAGGAGGAAGCAAAAAACGTGGAAAATTTCAAACAAAATTTTTAAACCGGAATTCCGGTTCCGGTATGGTTTTTGCCCTTTGCTGGAACCGCAACCGAAACACGATTTTCGCGGGAATCGGAACCGAAATTCCGGTTACTCCCTGATATCCACCTGAAAACACATATGAATACCAACAACAATTCCAATGGTAAACAGATAAACGATATGATCAGGATTACAAGAATCAAATGCATAATACGTGTCTTTATGGCAATCAAAATGGTACAACAAAATAATGGTAATGTTAATATATATAAATAATTCAAGTACTCCAATAAAGTATTTGTGGCCATCAACAATATGGTGATAAGAAGATGCAATATACGTATACCAATAGGTGCCATTATGGCTCTACAATCAACATATATATATCAGGGAATAACCGGAACCGAAATTTACCGGAACCGGAACCGTCCATTTAAACCGGATCCGGAACCGGAACCTGGTCTTCGAAATTTATATATAGTAAAACAGATGATGGAAGAAATGAAGGTATAGTGGATTTAAAATGCATTAAAAATAACTTTTACATTAAACTTAATGTATTGCGATGGTATTATTGCCTTTCTGAAACTTTAAAGAGACTGAGGAAGCTAATAATGTTTATTTATCGATCAAATATGTCGGTTTTTGGACATTCAGAGCAAAAAATGCTTTCCACTATACACCACTGCGTATACTGCGTCAAATCGAATGTGCTTACAAAGCTTGGAGCGCAGAATACACACTTTCGATCTGTTTCCAGTCGCCTCCCTTTACTACACATACGTTTGTTGCATGTTCTTCTGTAGCAAACTTAAAATTATTGGTTTATATGATTCTAAGATAAAATAATAGATAGAAGGTAATTTTCTGATCAGTGTTCAGAGACACTGTTTAGGCTAGCGTTGGACAAACAGTGCCCGTCAGTTAGATGATAATGATGATAACTTTCTAATCAGAATGCTATAGATGAGACACACTGTGATGCTGCTCGCACAGTTTCAATAAATACAGTTCATTGCCAAGGAAGCAGTTTCTGCTTGCGTTGCAGATAACGTTACTTCAGTTTCACCTGATTTACAAACTTTAAAGCGCACCGGCTGGTGCTTGACGCAATTTATGTTAGCCAAGCATAGGCTAAGTACTTCTGCGTAAGCCACACTCTGTTACCGAGTTGGACCGGTTTAATTCAAATGTATCCCACAGACTTCTGGATGTGTAAAATAGCTGCTACAAGCATCGACCTGGCTTTGATTTAACAAACTCCTGCAGGTAATTATGAAAAATTCCTGCTAAAATTATGTGCCCTACTTACGTTTCACACGGCAAATTGGTTAGTTAATCTTTTCTTTGGCTCGGTTGTATTGGAGTTTGATCATTGTATAATATATATTACATATGTTTGGATCACAGATGAAGCAAAAATGTGAAAAATTTCAAACAAAATTTTTAAACCGGAATTCCGGTTCCGGTATGGTTTTTGCCCTTTGCCGGAACCGCAACCGGAACACGATTTTCGCCGGAACCGGAACCGGAATTCCGGTTACTCCCTGATATATATATATAGTAGCGATAGTTCGACGACTATCCATTCCTGAAATGCTAATAACGAGACCCATTCTGATCATTAAACACTGTCGGCGGTGCAGACCAAAAATTGACGAAAATTTTTATTTCTAGCCAGGTAAGCGAGCGTAACGGCTCATGATTCGTGGCACGTATATATTGTCTATAAATAGGAGGTGGATCATTCCATAAGGTGATTCGTTTTGAGGCCATGCTCTTTCGGCACGTCTCATTCGGCTCTTTGAAATTCACACTTAATTCGCTGGGTATTATTTTCTAATAGCGGGCTCACTGAAGTCATGAGCCCTTCAAAAAGCATGGGACCCTACGTACAGGTGGGAACACAAGGCCCCAGGTGCCAGCCATCACAAAGTACCAAAGTCAAAAAATATAATACAATTAAAATAATAAAATAGAATAAATAAATAATATTAATAACAAGTGTAAAATATGGTACAAACGGAAAATTGGATTTCTCGGGGGTTTATATACTATTTTCGACCAGCTATGGGGTTTCATTTGTGGCAGCAGGCTATGTTAAAATTGTGGTTTAAAAATAAATATTAATTTTACAATTGTTCAAATTTTGTATGCTCTCTGGTCAACTTCTTATGTGTCTTTGTTGGTGTTTTCTTGATTTCATTTTAAGATTCTCGAAAAAACCTCGAAAGACTTAAGTTCGCAGAAAATTTTCTTTGGCCTTTAAAGACCTTCTCTCAATTTTTCAGGGTAGGGTAATTTGACTTTTTATTGGGGTTTTGGGATTCTCTTTAGGGGGTTTGTTCTAAACAGGATGCTGCTCGATCCTTTTACAATTTGAGCTCGACAGAGCTCGCCTAGGTTTCGCTAACAAGTCATTACATTACCGGACAATTATCACAAACAGTGATATTACGACAAGTATCACAATAAACAATAACTCATCCTCAAAATCCTGGAAAGTGGCTAAACTTTAGTTTATTAAGTTTACCACGGTTGATGAATAGCTTTTATAAGCCTACTCTGAGTATCCATAGACTAAAGTATCAAAATTTTGGAGTTTTCGGAACTTTTATAACAATTTGTTTCCCCTTTTTGGTGTCGTGTTGTGGTCTGTTTGTGCTAATAGAAGCCGATATTGAGGTTCTCCTGGTATACATATATGATATTTGCTCGTCTTGCGCTGGTAGGGTACCTTCTAGCGATGACGGGGCTTCCTTATTTTTGGGATCATAGCCCCTCTTTTTTCCGTTGGGTTTTCCGTTACAATTTCCTTTGAGGACTTAAGAGGCTTCGAGGCCTCCTTCCTGGGTTAAACAGGGTTCCCATGAGCGAACCCGTACAAAAACCGCGGATCATTTGGTCATCCACGGCGAGGTGATCGAGCAGCTTCAATTCGGCGTAAATGGCCATTTAAACAGTTTGAGGTCGTACAGACTTAAAGTATCAAATTTACTATAGTTACTGATAAGGCGATTTTACTTATAAAGCTGCTCTTACAAGCAGTATTTAAGCAGAAGCATTGCTAAAACTTGGAGAAAAACTGCTTAAAAGTCGTTTGCGAAGCGTTGGGGCAAAGGGGAGTTTCTTCGGGCTTGGTACTTTAGGGGCCCATTTTTCCAAGGGTTTTCCTATGTCTTCTCGAGAACCGTTGTAGGGTTTCATTAATTCTGTAGCTTAAGCTTGAGAGGTAAATACAAAGCTTGGGTTATTTTTATGTTCTCGGACATCACAAATTCCTTGCAAATTTTGGTCTTTGCACCTATCTAACCAACTTTATGCCGAATGGATATATATACATATATACGAGTGCGATCATAATCACGGTACGATAAATAAATAGATATACACACAAAGCCCAATGATATACATATATATGCCCAATGCCTATATACATATAAATGCGCAATGATATATGATATATTCATTAACGGTTCCTAATGGTACGTCTCTCTTTAGGTTCCAGTTTTATAATTTTAGTTTCAGTCTAGATTCTTACGGATTTAACATTTTGATTTTATCTACTTTCCTATCCATCTGTACGAATCATCAGTGAATTCCGATTAGGGTTGATTTTTTATTAAGTACTTACATGCTCATTAGAACAGTTTCAGGGTTCCGTTAACTGGGTTCCCATTTAGATGGGCAGTATCCTTGTCCCACGCAACACATGGGGTGTGTTTGAACACACATGAAATTTGGCATTTGCTTCCTGAAATTCGGTTAACCAAGCGGTCGTGTTCGGCTCGATGTTCCAATACAGCGGGGAACAACTACGGTACTGGGAACAATAAAGAGCCTTGCTAATTTCTTGGTTTAAGCTGGAGAGACGGTTATGAAATCTTGGATCTTAACTACGTTGTGATTTAGATGTTCGCGGAGTTCGGGTTTTGCATCGAATTTAGGGTACACAGATATCGTTATATAAATGGCTAAACTTATACAAGTATACTCAAGGTACATATATATCAAATGATAGTGCCAGTATAACTAACACAGTAATAATCATGTCATATGAGTACAGTAACAATGATCAGTGCATATTGGGTTGCTCCCTCGTCATAGCCATGCTTTTAGTTCAAATTTGGACCCTGACAATCTTAATATATCAATCACTAAAAATCCTCTTGTTTATTGTTTCTCACAACTGGTCTAATTGGTCGGCAGGGCGGTACCATACCTCGAACAAGTGAAATTTCATTAAGTTTGACGGTAATTCGAATTTTCGCAACGATGGGGTGGGCATGCTGTGTTCCCAGTCGGGTCTAGGGGTAGTCATTTTAACTTGTCCCTGCTTAATTTCAATGAAATTGTGCGGACTCGAGCGTGCACCACGTGGCGGTGTAGGGGCTCGTCCGTGCGTATTATCCGAGCAACCAAGTAAGGTGCTCTACGAGTTCAATTGGGGTCTGACAATACATCACCATTCTTCCTAAAGCTGAAAGGTTCCGTTTACCTTCCTCAGTTAGGAATCTGCGATTATTTTACTACTTTTCCTTCCTCTAGTCTGTTTCCTAAAAGATTTGCTGTTTGTGAGGGTGGGAGAGACTTACTTTGGTGTCAGTTTGGTCAGGCTACCTGGTGTCACTAGTGATTCATAGGGGAGTGGGATCGGAGAATGAGCTTTTGTGTGATCATCGGGGAATGGTGCAGGGCATCGGGGAATTGCTTTGCCTTCCGGTATTCCTGAAAAAGGCTCAAGCTGCATAGGTTCTTCACAGTAAGTATATTGGGATAACGCTGACACAGGTATATCCTGTTCAGGGGCGGTAGCAAATGCGGCAGATCCTCGCATTGGAATAGGTAGTGGCTCACTCGATTCAGGTGAATTCATAGGGACTGCAGGGATTTGTTCGAGGTATATTCCCGCAGGATAATCGGGCTTTGGTCCCCAGATGGCAACTAATTCTAAATCGCAGCAGTTATATAGGCTAGTTGAGTACGGTGGCGTCCGGTGAGGGAATTATTCATCCTCAGCGGGTAAAGTAAATTGGAGCGTAAGGATCACGTTTCCAAACTCATCGAATCCTTCGAAATTAGGTGATGGTAGTTCATCGGTATACTTTCCGCGTTATTGGTACTGTATGTTCGCCATATTCAGGTAAAAGTCCAGTGTAATTATCTGGCACATAAGGTAATTCAGATGCGTTTCGGGTAACAAGTTTTTGAAAAATTCCGGGCCAATCATATTGGGGCGTCCGGTTAGTGTCAACAATTGGTAATCGATTAGGTATATTCGTATCCATGGCGGCTAGGTAAATATCAGCTTGTGCTTGTTTTAAATTCGCTGCGGGCTCATCGTCATCCGCTTGTTCGCGGGTATGTTCAGGAGCAAATGACTGTCGCATTTCAGCAATAGAATTGGGATCCGCGGCTTGGACTTCGCGAATAAACAGACGATCGACGTTGATCGTTTCAGTGGGATGTTCCAATGGCAGTTGTAGTTATTCATCAGGTAGGTCCTGTAATGGATCTTCCATACCCGCGAAAATACGAAGTGGGCGGTATCAGGGTTTAGTGCGGTTCAAATGCGCAGGGTGCCTTCTTCGCATGACTTTGCGCTGGAAGGCGTACTTGGAGACACAGCGGCATGATCTTCAATATTTGGTAAGGTCCACACCATCTTTGTTCAAGTTTACGCGACCATCCAGGGGTTGTGTAGCCATTAGTAGGTAAGGCTGCTCGTAACAGGAAAAGTAAGCTGCGATTAAATCTTTCTATTTCGCCATTGGATTTCGGGTTATAACTTAGCGTTTCACGCTCGAAGGTACATAGTTCCGTACATAGGGCTTACACAAGGTCGGAAATAAAACATCGACCTTGGTCGGACAGTAGTTCAGCAGGTGCGCCATATCGACAGACATCCTCTTTAATAAATACTTGGGCTACAGTGCGAGCTGTTTGGTTGGGGATGGCGACGGCAATAACAAACTTGGTAAATTGATCAATAAAAGCAAGAACGTACCTATTTCCGGTACGGGATTCAACTCGACTATCAAGGATGTCAACATACATCTGATACATAATGGCATTAGCTTGAGATAAGTCGCCTAGAGCAGCTCGGACATTCTGATATAAGTTACGAGACTTTTGACAGATTTCGCATCTCTTCACATAATCTTCAACATGTTTGTTCACATTTTCCCAGTAATAAAATTGTTTAAGTTTACTCATAAGTCTATCACGGCCAGGGAGGCCTCCAAATAGGGTATAGTGCTCATGCGTCAAGATAAGGGGAATAAGTCTACGGGGAACACAAAATTTTGGGCGATGATCACTTGGCGAGTTGGCGCGTGGGGACAAGGGCGGAATGCTACTTTGGGTGTTCCGTCCCTTTTGGGTTGTTCAGGAAGCGACTCCCTCGCCACAAACAGTTTTAGATGGGTCCGAAAGTTTCACCTGGTTACCGACGTCTACGGACAACGGCAAATTCTTATCCAATTCGTAGTTAAAATGGTCATAAATACGGGCTTTGTTCTAATGCCAACGGCAACGTGACTCTCTCACAGGTCCAGTCTACCTAAATCAATGCAAATCGAATAGACGGGAAAATCTATCTTCGCGGCATCATCAGGGGTGGGTGCTCAATCGAAGACCTACGTAATTACTTATGTAGTGTACGATAATAATTTAAAGGATTCGATAATGTGGCTCGGGACAAAGGTTACGATATGCTCGAGGGTCTGTGGCGCTCTTAAGTCATGTTTAATGTTACTAGTAGAATGTTCAACTACCTCTTGTGTGTCAGTATACGTATTTTCTTGTGTAGAAGCAAGAGTTGTAAAGTGCTATATGCGGTATATACATCCTACACTTCCAATATGTTTACAATGCTATGACTTGCCTGTGGTAATCCCCTTCTTTGTTCGATACGGCGATCCCAAGACAAAATGATTACAATCCAATTATCACAAATTGCAACTTCGATTCGTTGCATTATTAGTTCCCTGATTAAGTTCTCACGTACAGGTCCCATAGCTTTAGTTTGGGGGCACCCGATTATAGCAAGCATAGGGGACGCTTTACTTCGGAGATTAGACAGTGTCCTCCCCTTTTTATGCGGATTAGACAAGAATTTTGTGGTCAAGACCCCTGCCTGTCGAGCAACACAACCGGTGGGTTCTGGTTCTGAGTCGGATTCGGCCGCATCCTTGTCAGAAGCAAAACAGCCACCCCAGTGGTGCCTTCTAGACAGCATCCGAAACGATTAAGCGGGTGACTTAGGTATAGGGACGATTACGAGAATGAGTGGCAATAGCTGAACCGTGGCACCCAAGGATTCTATAACTTCGCTGGAGTATAAGGTTAGACAGAAAAGATTGTTCAACATTTCATGCGGGGTCGTGTCATACCATTGTGTATTCATTATGTCAATATAAGTTGATTGTTCTCGTACTACCGTGTTGAGTGTATCGTCTTCTGGGACTAGTTCCTAAAATTCAGGTTTAAATATAGCCAGCCTTTTAAATACTCATCTAAAATTTTAACTCATATATTCAATTCTCTCGGTCGTCGTCGTCATTGTAATTTCCAACCCTTTCACTAAGGTCCCTATTCGGAATCCCCCTATAATCCCGAATTTCTATGGCGTATTCACCTTATCGCTGTTAAACTATCTCCTCTCGCAACCGACATGCACATTGCCTGCTGCGAACCTACCACTCTGTCCCACAGGGCTAACTACTTTGTCATAGGTAATTTTTCTATTGCATTCACATCTCCCCCTGAATCGTGCCTTGCTATCTTATGTTACTACTACTATTCAAAATACTCAATTTTCACAAACCAATATTCTTACTATTACCGAAATTATTCATCTCTCGTGAACCAACATCACTACTATTACCAAAATCCATCGCATATCGCGAACTAATATCACTACTATTACCAAAATCAATCACATCTCGCGAACTAATATCACTACTATTACCAAAATCAATCACATCTCGCGAACTAATATCACTACTATTACCAACATCAATCGCATCTCGCGAACTAATATCACTACGGTCATTAAAATAATTTCTACGAATTTCAACAACGGTGGGCGGGAACGGTCCCTCATGATGTAGCGATCGGTCAGTTCCACCTCAGTGTGATAGGCCCGTACCTGGACATGTACCCGTACCCGTACCCAGGCATGTCGATATATAACTTTGTTTACTCCCAATGTTCATGCCCGTTTCACCGGTGAAACAGTATGCTACTTGTTCATTACCTCCACATGGGTACAGGTGACCGATCGCGAGATCCCCGTACATGGACAGACCCCAGGCGAGTCGATATATAACTCTGTTTACCCCAACGATCATGTCCGCTTCAGTGGCGTATCAGCACGCAACTTGTTACCACTTTCGCCTATGTACGGGTGTCAGGGGCAGTCCCGGTAAATTTCTTCGCTAACTCTAGCTTAATTCAACTATTTCATTCCAATTAACTAGTTCACTTAAATCTGCCGTTTCACTTATTTCAACTAGCTCACTCACATCACCAAACACACTGGCTCCAACGAGTTCATTTCAACCAACTACATCACTTAAATCATACTCACTCGCTCCAACGAGTTCATTAACTACCTCATTTAAATTACTAGATTCTATAACTTCAACAACATCATGCGGGAAAGGTCACTTATACTGCGGCGATCGGTCAGCTCCTACCAACCCAGTGTGGTAGGCCCGTGCCTGGACAGACCCCATACAGGCCAGTATGTAACACTGTTTATCACCAATGATCGTGTCCGCTTCATTGGTGTGGCAGTACTCAACTTATCCACTACCTCCACATGGATACGGGCGACCAATCGCGGTTTCCCTATCAATTCTTATCAATCAAATTCTTTTCTAATTTTACTCACTTCACCTAATCCGACTCGTTCACTTAAACTAACTGTATCACTTGGTTTAGCTAAATCACCAGCTATTTGCCAGTCCCTTGGATCGCAATCAACAACATACTTTGAATCACCAACATCAGCAATGCTTCCAATAACATTCACAGCAACAACCTTCGAATCAACAGCTGCAACAACATTCACTGCCTCAACAGCAACAACTTTTGAATCAACAAAACCAACAACGTCCAAATTATCAATACTAACTTCTTTATTATCCTCAATGATTCTATTATCCCTATCACTACTAATGTCAACTTAAGCTATGTCATTAACTAAAAAAACTTCCTCAAAATCTACTTCAACCACATTATTAACCATTATAACTTCATCACATGGGCCGTCGCTCCAAATTTTACGACGCTGCGTGCAGCCTCACTGAGGGTCGATGAGTCCAACTCTATCACCTCATCTATTTCGACGGTGTGCGCACTGGGTATCAGTGTTGTAATTGGTCAAATTCTATCACCCTAACTACTCCGCTCCCGTGCCTGGATGGACCCCAAGCAATACCTTCAGCTCCAACGATCAAACCCGCTTCTTAGGCACGAACGGTTGCGAGTCGCTCGCTACCTCCACATGGACACAGGCGACAAGGGCAGTCCCGGTCAGCATCAAGGAAGGACCCAATGACTATAGAGCCCCTTGTCAGTGAGGACGGGAACCGCACCTCGGACAAATCAATAATCACACACGGACTTATCTCGTCAGCACCGCCTACCGGAAAATCATCAATATTACGCAGACTTATCTCGTCGGCACCGCCTACCGGAAAATCATCAACACTACAGAATCTTAATTTCCATTACCATACTGCAAACGTGTAGCTGCCATGTTACAGCAACGAGCTACCTATAATTTTGAACGGAGCTAGGGCAAAGCAACCCCGATGAGGCCTCAATGCCGGTCTGCAGAGCCTCCTTCACTCCTGGTCATCAGAGCGCATGATCTTCGACCTCTAAAAATCTCCATAGGCGCCTCACATGGTCGCCCGTTTAATACCATATTTCAGATAACACTATCATCTACGTAACTATCCTTAAACCAATACTTTTGTATACATTACAATTATAATCTTCATAAGCGCTAATCTTGTTCCAAATTAACGAGGTGTGTCCCGTGGTCAATTGTGTATTAAGACAGACAACCTGGGGTGTAGGTTACTATCGCTGTCGCTGCGAGAGCTCCACGGATTGCACTGCCCGCGAGTGTGGGCTACTATCGTCGTCCCGACCAAGTCACTGACGAGAGCTCCTCGGAGAGCACTGAGGGGAGGTAGGCTACTATCGTTGTTTCGGCCGAGAGCTCTACCTGGGGGACAAATATACAAAAAGACAGGCTACAATCGTCATGTTTGGGCAAGAGCTCCATCTGGGTCACAGTGGTCCGACTAGATGGTATGCTTCGATCTGATGGGCGGGGTAAGAGCTTCGAATACGATTCCCACGTCGGGCTACCATTAGCCCCCATCATGACAAATGCCTCTAATAGTAGCGCTTCCACGCGGTTCACCACATGTGCTGCGACCATCTAGCTACCCGCATAAAGTAAGACACGATTCACTATTGCTAACAACTCATATTACTTCAGCTCTCATCTTGCAAATATATTAATACTCTCTGCTACTTGTTCAATCGCTATCTCCTCAACTTTAGACTTTAATAACGACCTAATCCTCACTACTCAACTGCGTTCTATACAAATTTTCTACATCTCGCCCTCCGGGCATAATATTGCTTATCTACTGTATTACAAAATCCTTTTTTCTAAATTACTATTTTCCAATACGAACATGGACCGCGAGAAAGTTTTCCTAACTAGGCCTGTGGCTGACACCAGGCTTGGCTCCATTGACAATACGTGGCACTAACGGGGGATGGAGCCGCAAGTCTATCATCTTACTACGAAATCAATTATCATGTAAAGAAACATCAGCTTCAGTTTCTACGTTACTTCTCATCTTCGCTCACTTATCTCTCACCAGAGGAACACACACTCAACGTTCTATGATATGTCATGTACTCATTATACCGCGTACGTGTCATTTGACGACTTTCCTCTTACACCGAGGACAATTCTAGACTTCCTGCCGAGGGACCAATTACAAAATGAGCGCACTGCTTATAGAGAGCATATTTTTGGGGCGAATCCTGCCTCTTATGAGTGTTAACCTTGGGAAGATTGCCCTTAGCTTAGCCTTGTTTCGGGGACACCGATTACTTGCACAAGTTTTGGTTCATTTGAGGAAGGAGAATACGCCATAAAGATATCAATTAAGGTAAATATCACATCGTTAATTACTGGTGTTGATTCCTTTCCGAACTGGCCTTCTCGTTCTCTTACTCCGGTGCATATCGGTTAGCAACCGCGTTGGTTCTGAAAAATGGGTTGCAACACCACACTGGCGTAAACTATTTCCTTGAATATTCTTCGGGAGTAATGGTAGACCAGCGCTACCACTGGTTATGGGGGCATGTTCAACGAACCTGGCCCTACTGGGCGCTTCATTTGCATTTTTAATAACAGCAACACTTTCAGCCCTAGTACTGGGTACCTTATGTTCAAATCTTGTGGAGCGTCGCAGGTTTAAATCAGGGGATAAACTACGGGAACGCACCGGTTCACGGGAACGTTCCTTATTGTCACCTTCCAGGCAGACTGTAGTCGCATCTTCATAACAAATCGCTGACTGCACCATGGTCTTATAAGTGGCAAATACGTGGGATTTGACATGCCTTCTAATATCAGACTTAAGTCCTCGAGTAAACAAATTCTTCAACATACGATCCCGCTGAACGCGGGTATCCTGGGGGATTGCTAGACATATATCTCTTTTCAATCTATAACTAAACACTGCGACGGGTTCGTCATTTCCTTGACGCCGACTACACAACCTTTTGAAGGCACAATTTTCTGCAAAATTCGGGTGAACGTTTCATTCATACTTACACAAATAGTACTGTAATCAGCCTTGGTATAATTGGTGATTGCATCATACACCTCCACAGCCCAGTCTGTTAGTGCTAATGGTAGACATTTAGTTTGTTGGGTGTGATCCCACCCATTAACGTCTGCAATGCGATTGTAAGTTCCCAGCCAGCTATCGAAGGCTGGACCTCCCGGTTTTCCAGAAAACATAGATATATCTCTAATGGGGACTAGCGGAACACACGGGGGAGCCCATTCATTGAGTTTGCGAAACAGGTCTCCTATTGCACTGCCTTCGCAATTCAGCGGGTATAGTTGGGGTGATGCGGGTTTTCAACGTGGCCGTCGCTTTCGGGCGCGACAGCGCATGTACTTAGTATTCCTTGACTAGTTGCAATTTTCTTATCAAGTATCTTATCTGTATTTTGCTCCGCAACATCATCAAAACTGGCTAGGATATTATCAACTGGTTCCTCTGCCATAGAAAAGTGTTTTCGATGCTCAGAGATCATGTATTCCGTTCAGTCCTAGCAAATTACTACAGACGAGACCCAATCCTATAAGAATCAAATTTTGTTCTGATTAGGAAAAGCACTTATCGACTTGTTCACAAGAGCAACCCAAACGCGGGATTAATAATCAAAACAAATTTATATTAAACAAAACAATACAGAGTTTACAGTGTCAAAGTCCAATGCTCGCGACGTTCTTCCAACGCACGGGCTTCTCCACAGGTGTCCGAGTTCGGTACGTGGTACGGTACACCAACAGGTCGTTGTCCCCGCTGTTCTCATTCGACAGTCGTAGACACAAGCGATGCGATGGCAGGCGGCGGCCTCTCGTACGAGTCGGTACGGCGGTTGACGACGTCCTACGGAAATCCAACCATATACTACCACCAACGGATTGAAAGTTCTTAATGTTTCCGGGGTCGCTACTGACGAAAGCCAATAGTCCCAATGTGGCTAATAACCCGGTTAATTGATCCTGATTAGTCCAATTTAAATAACAAACCAACAGGTTAACATAATAGTTCCAACGACCGATAATCCAAACAAGTAATAATAACAATTCCGACGATTTACCAACCAATAGCCCAGCCAGTTAATAATAACGATTCCACCAATATCGATAACCTAAGTAAGTAATAGTTCCGATGACGCCGATACCCACTTTTAACAATTATTTTATTACGACCAATAACCCACTTAATAACGATATATAATACTGATACAAACAATAACCCGCTAAATAATATTAATAACGCGACCGTTAACCCCCGTAACAATAATACCAATACGACCGATAACCCAAATAGTTAAATCAATAGCTCCAACGAGACCGCTAGCCCACTTACAAATGATAGTACCTATGCGACCGATAATAGTTCGATACCAATAGCGCTACCAATGTCGCTACGGCGAAGGTAGGTCAATGTCAATCAATAGAACGATGCAGGCGTCGGCGAGTCAGGGTATCCTCACTTATAAATGTTTGATAGATAAGTAGTGAACTAAGTACGTTGTTAGTGGATACTAATCCTGAAATGGTGCCCGTCGAGAATGTACCTTAGTACCTAGTCTGTGCTCTTCGTTCTCGAATCAATCCGTAAGTAAGTCAGCGAACACGTATAATACACCATCAAGACAACAATATCAATAAACAATAACATGCGCATATAAATTCATAAAACACAAATACTCCGAATGGTATCATCCTTGGCCAGACACTTGAACTTTTACCTACTTAATCATACAATGCTCATATATGTCCCGATTTGGTCATCTTGTATGTATGCGAGAGGTCACTATTTATCCAAAATATCTCATAAATCCTAGAGTACAAAACATAATATTCGCAACAAAAAAGATTTGCTCGCAGCGTGTGGGTTGGCGTGCGGGTTAAACGAATAAAATATGACTCACGGCGTGGCCCCAATTTGTAATCGACATGACACTGCTGCATTATGCACTTCCACAAACGTAATGCCCATACGACCCCGTATAACCTCAAGGGCGGACTTATTGGTCTCAATGTTTTGGGGTTTGGGTCAGGCCCAGGAAATTACGTAGCTTAGCAAGCTGCAGGAGCGCTTTACGGGATGTGTTCTGATCCTGTCGAAAGGTTGCGCACGTAGCCTAAGCGGTACTACCTTTGAGGTCCCTAGGGAGGTTGGCTCCGTCACCTGCTCTCAGACCTAAGAGACCATACCACTATTCCCTATCATCGTTCAACCGGGAAGGGTGTTTGGAGTAAAGTTTTTCTTTCTATTTTCCTGAAAGCTTTAGAATTTATTTAATTTAGAAAGTGGCCCCCACTAGGGTCCGAAAAATCCCTAGGCGTTAAACGTCGGATTTGCGTGTGTTTTCCTATTTTGGGCTTTAAGCGAAGACTTTAATTTTGAGGTAAATTTTCCTTATTAGTCGCACGGGTCGTACTCACACAGTAACGCAATTGAGTTGGAATCGGCGAGTCACGGTAAGGTTTGGTTCTTCAATACAAGTGTCAAACCTGAACGTGGGTCGTCGATAGGGGTGACGGATTTCAATCCCCTTTTGATATCTATCGCTGCTAGGGTCAACAAAACGCATGGACTACTTGTGTTTGATTTAGCATTTATTGATGAGTCAAAATCATGTGCGGACAAGAACATACTGTACGGGCTAATACAATAGGTATAATGTCAGTACTATGGTACACGATTAGGAGAATGAGCAGGGCGGAGTCATCGCCTTTTTCATCGAACTCTCACAGCTGATTCAAATCACGGCGTAAAACTGGTAAGCCTTTTCTAATGACAGCTGCGCTCACCTTACGCGTTAACAGTGGGTCAGGGCAAAAGCAAACACAGGTGAGTAACACGAAGCGTAAAACGTTTAGTTATCAAGGGAGGCGCCATTCAACTAACTACTCGCTCGGTACTACGATTGCTACTGGGGGTACTCCGACAAAACAATAGCTCCAGGTAAGCGAAAGGCGGAAATTTAACGGGTACAACGGGACGAAGCGTACAATGTGGGAATGCGGGTCGTGATCTTGCTCATCCTAATCGCGGCTATGGTACATCATCACATGTGGCTACATTTTTGCAATTGAGGTAAAATAGCGATTGGATTAACATACAACAATTATTACAACAAAACAGTAATGGTACATATCGATATAACAAGCAATACGTAACTGAACGAAGAACAACATAC
>JASANE010003842.1:0-19758 GCA_030248225.1 Trileptium ribeirensis
CTCTTGCAGGGATGGAGGCTATTATATGATTGAGCCTTTCCGCGAAATCGTCATTGTCTCCGCAACTGTGGTCATCTGTGGGAGCATAGGCTACAACAATAGATAGGTTGCATAGCTTTGAGCGAATTCTCACGTATGGTAGTCGTGAACTGAACGGATTCCAGAGCATCACATCTAGTCTGTCTTTCCTGATGGCAAAATCTACTCAATGTTGGCCGCCTTTTTCAGGTTCCGAGAACAGAAGGTCGTGTTCAGCGTCGGAGGAGCTGATGTTAGTCCTGTCGTTTCCGGGAATTCGCAGTTCAGACAGCGCGGCTATCTCGATATTACGTGCAGTAAGTGATCGACAAAGAAGTTCACTGTAACTTGGCTTCAACAATTCTGCCGTGTCAAGCCAAAAAAAGGATGAAAATTTTCAAATTTTGAACATAGGCTCATTTTGATCAGCGAAAAATTCTGCATCGGCTGGTATTGATCATATTGACGGATTCTACTGAAGTTAACGAGATATAGGCGGTTTTATGCTGATTCGAATATATCAGAAAAAATGTTCAAGGTAAAGTGACGGAAACGTTTTCGCAACGTAAAACGACGCATGAACTATGAACAAATACAAACGTTGTTTCAAAACAGAATGACGTAAGATCAAAACTTTAAGCAGAAATTAATCTGCATACATCCGTCAAAAAGCTCCACGATAAAAACAAAAATAAAACTAGACATGGCAAATTGACGGTTATGCAGAAAAATTTTACACCCAACCGTCTTATTGAAATACTTAGTACGAAGCCTTCAAAATCGCGTCGAAATTAAAAAATCTAAAGGATTAAAAAGCCAAAATCGACGGATGTAATATAAATACATGCACTCATCCGTCAGAAGGAAAAATGCCATTTTCTCAAAATAATTTTTTACGATTTTGTCTGGAGCGTCATTTTGGCTTTGCACGGCAGAATTATATATATATCAATCGCATGCGTAAGGCTAAGCCTCAGTCCTTAATAAGTGCAGCATCGATTGAGCTAATTTGACCACCATTCGACTCAGTTCGTCAACTTGGTTCCAATGGTTTATGAAATTATATATTTAATGGGAAAATTTTGGGTACCTAGATGGACCATTAAGAACAAAAACTATATTGCAAATGCTGAGTTGAAAAATACAAAAAATGCTAATATAAAAACTCCCAGCTGTTCTGGGGTCATGGCTTACCCAAAGTAAGCTGTGCCAATACGACCTAGGTATTTTAATTGCCCACACATTGAAGCCAAACAAAAGGTCCCAGCTCAGAGCTCCAAAGTAAAATTTTGGTCCTGCGAAGATACCAAGCTCTGTTATTCGAATAGCCTGAAAAAACATTTGTGCTTTGCCAAAGTCCACAATATTGGTCAATGCATCACCAAATCATCTCAACAACGTGAAAAAGCTGTGATTTGTGCTTCGCGAAACCAAGCCTACAATATGCCTCAATGCAACACATCCCTTACTACAACAACGTGAATAAGTTTTGATTTGTGCTTCGTGAAACCAAGCAAAAATATAGTTCAACGCAACACCTCCGTTACTCTAACAACGTGAAAAAACTATTATTTGTGCTTCCAGATATTCAAGACCACGATATCGCTAATAGCAACACCTCCGTTACCTGAATAACGCGAAAAAGTTATAATTTGTGCTCCGCGACATACAAGCCCACAATATAACTTAACGCAGCACCTGCTTTACTCGAATAACGCGAAAAAGTTAAGATTTATGCTTCGCGAAAGCCACACCCACAACATACCTCAACATAACACCTCCGTTACTCGAACAATGAAGACAAGCCCAAGATCCAAAATAACACCTGTGCTACTCCAACAACGTCAAAAAGCTATGATAAAGCGACTTTATTTCCCATCAGTAGAATTGATTTGAAAGCCGGAGAGCTGAATTACTATGTCAATAATATCATGCGAGTCATAAGTTACAGCCACTGCATATTTCCACAAATTTGCTGTAACAATATGTGCTTTCAAGTCTTCGCCAAAACGAAAAAGTCATTGCAGTGATTATCAATCCACCAACCAATATAATGCATGCTACAAATATATTTGTAAACTCGCTTAATGTAAATAATGTAGATCTCATAAATTCCAGTGTTGTAGTTGTTGCATTATTGCGCTGAGTTTCTAAATCACGGTATGGTGATAAACAATAATAACCGGACACGACTGGTCGTTATTTTATTTCTGTGCGTTATTAGCTAAACAAAGATCTGGTGCCATACTTGTTGTAACTGTCAGACTCTGACGGTCAGTTCTCTCGCGTAAGTTGAATCATTGCAACGAAATGTTCACGTACCAAAGTCTTAGGAATAAATGAGTGTATTAGGCGCAAGTTTTGGTGATTTCCGCGTCATAAAAGGTGTGATGTTTACATATACTCCTGCTTCGAATAATTCCAGTATTGGACGTGTTATTTTATTGCTCCGACTCAGCAACGTTTTTCCAGTTTTTTGAAAAACAATTTTGGGATAGTCATCTTTATAGAACTATTGAGAACATAAAAATGCATCCTATGCCAATAAGCTTTTCGATTTGTTGCAGTAATCATAGACGTTGCGATAAACTTATAGTGATTTGTGGCTGCTAGTTGTGCACATTGAAGCGATCGTACTTCCCAAATACACTGTCTTGTCTGATATTTAGCTCAAGTTAGTTGCATGAAACGAAACTATATATACTTCGAGCCGGAAGCACATCAAAACTAGCATAGTTTCATTAGAATTTCATATAATGCTCCCAATCATTGAGCCATAAGTTACAGACACCCACTAAAATTTTAAAGAAACATATTTTATCTACATATGAGCTAGTAATTGCTGTATAAGTACATTATGGTACGAAGGTTTGCCTAAATGTAACATATTGTAAACAATGAATCAATGCCACTAATACTGATCTACCATACGAAGAATTTTAGTTTCTCTAAGCGGGCTGCATAATGTTAATATTGTTTCTAGTTTAGAGTTTACGCAAACGAATGATCGCGAACGCAGAAAACATGAACTGAAAGTACTTCTGAAATACAACGTTTATCGGAAGACTACATTTTAAATAATGTTACATTTTACACATCAGCAATGAAATACCTTTGCCATATTCAATGTTTGTTCACGATTTTCAGTTACTTCTTTCACGGTCAAGGAACCCAACAATGAAGGCAGCAACAAGAACCTAAATACAAAACCATGATAAAATTGTATATACTCCAAAATGATGTTTAACTGAGCGGACATAAAATAGTCGGATGGAAATGATAGCACAAGACATCCTCTTTTGTTTGCACACTAAGTCTATCGTAGTAATGAGTCTTATTGCTCCTCACCAGTTACAAACTTCTTTAATGTGTGATTTACTCTATTACAGAATACACTTAAGAGTACATCACCAATTTCTTAACACCGACAGGATATAGACAGTTATAGCAATGCCAGCATAAAGAAACATGATTTATTAAAACGAACACAATTTCCTTTTAATATAAACACACTGACACCACATGGCATTGCGCAACAGCGCCAAACGTCGTGCCCACGGAAGCTTGGCGCAATTAATAAACCAGTAGAGCCATATATGTAACGGACGTGACGCTGCAGCATTGCGTATTTCCAAACGTAATGGCCATACAACCCCGGCTAACGTAACCTCGAGGACGTACCTAATGGATTCGATTTTCTCGGCCGGTCCCAAGAAGCTACGGAGCTTAGCAAGGCGCTGGAGCGCTTCATATTTGGTGTTCTGATCCTGCCGGTAGGGTTCCGTACGTAATCTACGTGGTACTACCTTTGAGGTCCCTAGCGATGTTGGCACCATCACCTGCTCATAGGCCAAAGAGACCATACCACTATTCCAGGAAGCGTTGAACGAATATTAATTTATGGCCAGTTATCCACACTAGGGTTCCACAATCATTAGACTTTTTACGTCGGATCGTTGCTATTCGATCAAAATTTGGCATTTGGTTGGCATTCTAATCTTGTTTTGGTATTGAGGGATTCTTTGAGAAAATCAACATCGCACTAACGAATCGGCAAACCACGCTAAGACTTGCGACCTCTTCGACGTCAAATCTGAACGCAGGTCGTCCATTTCAAGCGTCTTTCGATATGTAATATCGACGTGACGCTGCTGCATTACGCACTTCCCTGACGTAATGCCCATACGACCCCGGCTATCGTGACTTCAAGGGAGGACCTGATGGGTTTCAATTAGGGATGTGCCGGTACCAAGTACCGGTATCGGTACCGGCGCCGTTACCATGGTACCGGTACCGAGCCGGTACCACGCGGTACCGGCGCCGGTACTAATTTTGTGGAAAATGTGGAAAAATGTAGAAAAAAACCTAATTTTGTGGAAAATGTGGAAAAAACTATGCGTAGAACTGCCTCTGGGCCGTACTGGACTGTGGTGAACCGTGATGACACCGAACAACACATTCCAACTCCAACTACGTGATACCATTTCGCATGCTCGAACGTCCTGCTAATGCCTATGGAACTGTCTGCTACTGGCCGCGTAATCGTGCCCCATACACTTTTTAGATGTGCGAAGCAACTTCTCTATTCGTGAGCCACCAGGATCGTTTCCACCGCTGTTGTATAATCCGTCGCGAACCACGTTTAAATTATGTGCGAAAAACATGGAACGCTGGGAATCGCAGCTTCTATGAACCCAGCAACCATATTGGAGCCACTGTCCCTCACTACAACATGGAGCTTTTCTCTCAAAGAGCTTTCTTCTAAGAGTTCCGTCACCTTTCTTGCAACATCTTGACCCCTGTGTTCGCCCGGAAAATAAGAGCACGCCACCGTCAACTCTTTTATTTCAAAACTGTCGCTCAGAAAATGCCCTGTTAAGCTACAGTAGCTTTCTACATTTCTCGATCACCATATGTCACAGGTTAAAGAAATATGTGGCTGGTTGCCCAGGATGTTTTCGATCTGCTGTTTTACTTTAGAGTGCATTTCGGGAATTACTTTATCAGAGAAATAGGACCGGCTGGGAATTTTGAGTTTTGGGGCAAGGTCGGCCACGAGACGGACGAACCCCTTGTCTTCCACTACTGAAATTGGTTGCTGGTCAACACAAATAAACTCGCCTATTTTTCGGATTATTTCCTGGCTTCTTGTACTGTTTATGTCCCAATATTTGACGAACGTTTCTTCCAAAGTTTTCTGGCTAGTCGATGGTGACTTTCACTTTGGTTTTGGCGGCTTCCTCGCGAATTTTGGTTCTAGCAGCATCCTTTTTCTGACATTCTCCCGACAGTTTAGGATGCATAGACGATAAATGTTTCCGAAGATTGTTAAGCCCCCACTTGTGGCGATCAGTTCCGCCGCGACTAACTGACTTATTACATTCATTACAAACTGCTTTGGATACATCGTCTTGTGATATAGTAAAATACACACATATTATTGAACTATCACTTCTACCGGACGACATTATTTAAATAGTTTTGAAGTACTATCAATAACCCCCTGTTTAAAAAATAAAAAACTCATATTCATTAACTTCAGTGTAGATCTACATAGTTAGGTCACCAAAAATTTTTTACAATAATTTCATATTATATGCTTAGTCAATCAACAGTACCGGTACCGGTACCGGCGAAAAACATGGTACCGGCACATCCCTAGTTTCAATTGCTCGAATTTCCTTTCCCACGCGAGTCAGGCCCAAGAAATGACGGAGCTTAGCAAGCCGCAGGAGCGCTTCACAGGATGTGTTCTGATCCTGCCGGACGGGTTGCGCACGTAGTCTACGAGGTACTACCTTTGAGGTCCCCAGGGAGGTTGGCTCCGTCACCTGCTCACAGGCCAAAGAGACCAAACCGCTATTCCCTATCCATGTTTAACCCGGGAAGTGTAAAATTCTAGGTATTTGGATTCAATCGAAATTGATTTTAACTTTCTCGAAACGGTTAGTTCGTTTTACTTTAGCCAGTGGCCCCCACTAGGGTCCGACAAATCCCTAGACGTTTAACGTCGGATCCGTGCGTGTCCGCGCGTGTGGATTTCCGACTTTGGGTGCTCAGCGTGAGTTTTAAATTTCTTTTCTAGTGAGTCGCACCAGTCGTACCTATACAACAAGCGTAATTAACAAACTTAGTTGTAATCGGCGAGTCACGTTGAGGTTTGCTTCTTCGATGCGCGTGTCAAACCTGAACGTGGGTCGTCGATTTGGGGTGACGGATTTCAAACCCCTTTTAGTTCCTATCGCTACTACCGGTCAACAAAACACTTGAACAATTTGGGTTTCCATTGAGCTTTTATTGATGAGTTGCACACGGACAGATACATATTGTACGGGCGAATACAATAAGCGTTATGTAACAATGATGGTACGCTAATACAAAATGAGCAGAGCATCAATTGGGGGAGGGATTGCGGAGTCGTCGCCTTTTTTCACTGAACTGTCACAGCGGGGTCAAAACACGGCGTGTACTGTGAAGCCTTATCTTATGACAGCTGCGCTTACCTTACTCATGAAAAACAGTGGGTCCAGCTAAGAATCAGTACCGATAAGTGCTACGGTTAGTTATCGATAAAGGTAGGCGCCATTGAACTAACTATTTGCTCGGTACTATGTTTGCTAACAGGAAGGGTACTCCGACACAACAATAGGTTAGGGTAAGCGAAAGGCGGAAACGAAGCGGGGTATGCGGGTTTGAGCGTACACCGGGACGTTTGCGAGACTTCATCTTGCTCATTCGAATCACAAAACTATAGTACATAATAATCGGTTATCTATACTCGCAGCTAGTAGCGATGAGGTTAGCCTATGACAACATAATACAACAACGATACAAAAATACTTGTTAACACCATGACAAGATTATGAAATGCTCCTCGGTACGACTCCTGAATTCTTTTCTAAGGTTGCGACAACGGTACGAGCTTAGTTTTGTCCTATTCGCATACATACATACGTACTTAGAATGACCACATAAAATTTATGTAACAACCAAATATGTCGACTAATTTCAGCTATTGTTCCCTATGCAATTGTTCCATAAACACGGGGAAATTAGGTCTCTAATTGTGGTCAATCCCTGATCTAGATCACTACAAGAGACAGACATTTCGAATACACCAACGTGAGTTATAACAACATAAAAAGGAACGATCGGGCGGACTTATGTTTCAAACAGCTTAAGGGTACCGGTAGATGGTTGTTGGGACTTGATTTTGAGCCTTTCCTAATCTAGATTTATTGCCAAAAAATCTATATGCGCGTCGTACTCGGACTACGTATTATCGACGCTAGAAAGATACGATTCTGCTTAGCTTGCGGTCGGCACAAAGTTTTAGCGGCTGCGTGATCGAGCCATATGTTACGAAAGCTGATAAGTTGTTGATTCTAAAGATAATTTGGGGTTCTACCTAGGGTTTACTATGGCGCTGGAGCTCAACAAAATATCATCCTATATCCCTATCAAGAGAACGGTTATACGGTACACAATAGGGAAAGAGGCTACTAAGCTTTGAACTAGATTTAAGAAGCAGAAGGAAATTATGCCGTATTGCAACAAAGGCATCAAGTGAGGCAACACAAGTAAGACTAGTCTTTGTGTGTCAAACATTTCTAGAGCTTTCAGTCGGTCTTTTCTGGGTACAAATTCAAACACTAATCTGCTCGAAGTGATTAAAATATTAAAAAATGTGAGTGGCCCAGGTGTGTGACGCCTCGTGCAGGCAAAATGCCAAAATGTCATTTTTAAAAGAAATTTAGCATTTTTAGCCCCATACAGCACCTCGGAAGGGTAATGACGTACTCAATGAATCTTTAAAACAAAACCAACGTGGTTAACCAAATAACCCTATATGCGCATCGTTCACCACCAACAAACATGGGACTCATTTGTACTTCTAGTATTTGACCTTATTGATAAGACCAGGGTCTAATTTCGGTTCCAATTACTCACTGCCTGTTTTATACTATTCTGGAGATTTCTAAATTCAACTTCAAATACTACAAACCTCTTGTCCGAAATGATGTATTTAGCCCTGGCTGTTTAGCCTATATCTGCAAGTTTGTGGATTTTGGACGATCCCGCATCTCTGGATCCCAGTAGGCTCTGGGGCTATTTTGCACCACATTTAAATTCTCAAGATCACCAAAATTTGCCAAATTTTGGTGTTATTTTGAATAAATTGATGTTAACTATAAATTGAAGTAACCGCTATAAATTAAAAACTGTCCATAGAAATATGCTTAATCGTCAACTTATTGTAATCCTATAAATTAAATGGTGCAAACGTCTTATCAAAAGAACAATGTTTATTTTTATTTCTTTGAACAATGTTTACTTATTTTATGAACAATATATTTATATATGAAATTTTTCCTTAATATAATATACATGATAAAATGGAGCGTAGTAGTGAATGGTAAAGTTTAGCGCACAGTCTTTGATATATAAAATAAAGTCCGAAAATTTAGAATATGTCTGTTCATATCCGTATATCCCGATCATCCCATATTTCCCGCAGTTTCACCGGATATTCCGATATGAAGACACATACCCTTGCCCATCACTAGTTAGTTATAAAATTTATTTATAAAATATTATACACAGCTATTATAGGATGTATATATGCCTTTGTATTTCATTTTCTTGCTCTTATATTTACCAGGCGACAGCAGCAGCTGAATCTGTAAAGCGATTGTATACGTTATTTGTGGACGCAAAATAGGGTAAAAATATTTTTTGACTGATGTGTTGAACCTGATTCGTCCACCTTTGGCGCTGAGAGCGGAAATTTTTGTTGGCTTCTAGACAAGAACGGATGTCCCCATTTCGATCCCATAGTAAAATTTTAGAATTTTTGGGTCCCAAGGGTGCCCCTTGGGAACCCAAAACATTTTTTCTTAAAAATTGGATTTTCACCTACGATTCGACGTGGATTGACGAGCTGAGTGTAATGGTGTTATTTATAACAGAATCCGATAAAATTATCCTAAGTTAAGGCGAAAAACTGTTCAATTGCTGAGCCTCTCAGACTATTTTTTTTTTGTCTCCGATCTTAGGATCCGGTTACTGGATCCCGTTAAAAATATTTTATTCAGCTCGTCTAGCCGCGTCGAATGGTGGGTGAAAATCCAATTTTTAAGAAAAAATTTTTTGGGTTCCCAAGAGGGGAGGGCCCTTGAAACCCAAAAAATCCAAAATTTTAAAAATTCAATTTTTTGGTTTAAATGATCAGGGGAGGTCTCGAGTATCATAAAAATACCAAAATTCCCAGAATCTGACCATGTTCGGGCAAATGTGGGCTGGGGGGATAATGGAAAAGAACCGGATAATCTAGGGTAGAGTATTTAAAGAAGTTTACTTTAAGGCTAATCTAAAGTATCAGGTTTAGACATAGTAAATAGCGAGCGGCATTAATAGAATGCACTTCAATTCCGCACCTAAAACGCATAATGATCATAGTACCGTGGAGTGTACTTATAGTGACTGCACTTATAATAGTTAAAATGCTATTATATACAGTAAAATTTTGGTTTAGCTTTAGCCAAACTGTCTAAGTTAAAATAAAAGTGGATATATTAAGTAAAAATGTTTCATTGTAAATTTTTTTAGATTTGCCCGAAGCTTATTCTATTTTTTATAAATATAATAGGGTTTAAGACAAATGATAAGCTTCAACACTAGCAGTAGTTGTTATTTGTTGTTGTTTATCGAATTGGTTATTGGATAGCAATCGTGATTTACTATTAATAATAATAATAATAATCTCAGTAAAAATTTGTCCAAAAATGTTCAGAATGTCATGCAAAAATGCTCTAATTATTCATTAACAGTGGACTCGCTGACTCAAACAGCCTACGTGTTCACCGCACGCAGGGTACCACTATAGGCCATAGATGTCGAGAGCGGGGAGGTAGGCGTGTTACCGCTTTGAAGTTTGGAGCCCCTAAGACAAATTTATATCCTTAAAGGTCCCGCAGAGGAGCCTCTTCGATATGCACCCCAGCCGGAACCATCTACCTCCTTAAGTCGGCGGACATTGGACGGATAATTATGCAACAGGCAGATTAATAGCAAAGGAAGCTAGCGAAGAAACTCATTTCCTAAAACGTAGCTGTTGGCTAGCTTGCTCCAAAAACTTAAAATCATAATAATTATATTTTCAATTTTTTTTCGGTGTCGTACGTCCAAATAAGCAATTTTGCATATTAGTTAATGAAAATCAGTAATATAACTGTCACTGTAAGCTGTGAAATTAGAGTAAAACAGAAGTTTCTGAGATACAAGTTTGCGTTGCGAATGCGTTCTTGTGATATTTAGGCTTTAATATTTGGAACCACAGATAATAAAGTACCTTTGATATCGATACGAAATGAGGCAGAATACAAATTTTGTTGAAAATAAACAAACAGAAATTCTAGACGTGACCTTCTTAATAAGAGTATAAAATTTTCAAAATTTTCTTTTGCAACTATGGGTGAAATCTCAAAACGAACCAATGCCATACACGGGAAGTACCTTATTAAAGTGAAGGATTATTATCTGGCTATTTCAGTTATTTTATTTACTATGATTTGTGCTGCTAATTAATTTTTCATAATTTTTTAACCCAATGTCACGCTCTTAAAATTTTATAGATAGTACTGCCAAAAATAGGCATTGCAGAAATAAATCCTTTGTCCACTGCATTATCATTATTAATTTAATCTTACGCGCATTTAAACGCTGACAATTCAGCTGAAAACACGTACTGGGTGTATTTTGTAAGATTACATTTTTTAAATATACATGAGTAAGTATAAATTTGAAAGTGCTGACGCACAAACAAATATAATGTGATTTGTTGGCCATTTATTTACAAATATTTGGATACACAGATTATTAGCAATTTCCTTTTAAAGAATAATTATAGACTTTGTACCCTAAGCGATCCTATTTTAAGATAATGTGAAAATAAGATTATGTTTCCGGCACTAGTACCATGAAAGTTTACGACACTGACTGTGGAATTGAGATGTGTGAGTACTCCACCCCTCCCTATCCCTCGTCATTTAGTATTAGACCATACAAATTAAATTATAAAAATATTTTAGTTCTTGAAACTCCAATTATTGGAGATGTTTCGTGAAACAGTGACGGCATACCATGAGGGTTACGCGCGCTAATTAAAAATAAACGGAGCCCACTAAAAGGTGAGGCGGGCGGTAGAAGAATTAACGGAGGTCGCACCGTAAAATTGGGAAGGGCCGATCACTGCTTCGTGCACTCCTCTTGCTGCGTCGCTGATTGTCGCTGAATAAAATAAATCCAAACGTATAATGTTGGTTATAATATTAACATTTCTTTACCAAGAAATTAGTTTCCCCTTCGCAAGCAAGCACCTTAACTCTTCTCTTCTAAAACAGACGCGTAGTTTGTACAATCTTGAACAAACATTTGGTCCGACCGCGGTTTGTACCTAGATCGCTCGTGTGCCAGTCTTGTACGCTATTTAAGAGCTGTTGCTCGGCTCCTTAAACGCCAAACGCACGCGGAACGACAACTCGGTAATTAACTCGCCACACAATGTACGCTGCGACAAATGTGTCAATATACTAACGAAAGGGTTAAGCTTGAAACCATATACGATATTAGATTATTTCAGTCTGTGAACAAAATCTGTACGTATTTTCACATCTTTCTAGCATGCAACCTAAAATAATGACTAAAGTGAAGATTAGTGCTATTTAAGAAGTAAAACAAATGTTGTAAAGTCGAACAAAGCATCCTGACACCTAGATATCTAATAAAAACTGTCATATATTAAGGGTCGCAAGATATGATTCTGAAACGAATGGCGCAGATTCCTTTGGAGACTTAGTGTTGTTTGTTTAGCTTGGACACTGCAAGACTGCAATTGGCACAACTATAGGACTATTTGTTTTCAGCAATATACTGTCTTTTTTATAAAACTATTGGATTAATACAAAGTACTGAATTTTCACCAATTTATTTAGGAAATTCAAAAGCGATAACAAGACACGAGTTTATTTCCTAAAAAGGTAATACATATTTGCCCAAAAATATAGAATCTCTTACGATTCTGATACGTACCCAGTGGCGGATTGCTGTCTGATTTAAATATCTATTAATTCCTTAAAGCCTTTTTGATAATTTTCTGAAAGGCTGGGCATACGTGCTTGGAACCCCATGCGTCAATAAGACCATAAATTGCCTCGTTGGGTGCACCCAAACGTGCGGGAAAGACTGTATCTTGCGGCAAGGTGTTTAGAATGACTGGGTTGTTTTAGCTATTATGTGACAAAATATAATCACATGTACTTCATAAAATGTCAGAGCTTCGAGCTTCTTCTTTATCCAGAATAGATCTACTTGATACAAATAACAAGTGGACGGTCCAAATAAATCGAATTACATCGGTGAATGCTAATTACCTTCTAGCTAAGGCTTATATATCAGGTTGTAATTGGTTATTGTTTGTATATAGTGTGAATTATGCAAGTTTAATTACGTAAGATCTATGTTTGAAAACAAACGTAGTCTTATTTTTGGTGTGTAAATGTGTTGTTACATAAGTTTAGAAGAAAATTTAGGTTTCGCCAAAAAAGGAAATTGATTGATTGGTGCCAGATTATTGGTTAGTATAATGTATCGGGTATATATATATCGTTATCTAGCCTCAACATTAATCAAATTCAAACCCTGTTAATTTGGTAATGTTCTAAAGCTGACTTTGCCAGTGACATCTTATGAAAATTTTTTTATAAAAACTGTAAAAAAAGATTGAGAAACGAAACTTTGAATGATTATTACTGTTTAATGATATATAATTTACAATATATTAATAATATACTGTAAAAATATATATGTGTACTGAGCAAAATTGTTTCCGTATTCGCTATTTGATTCCTACCTTAACGGAAGACATTTTATGATAAGCTGAAATTTACAGTATATTAATAATATACTGTAAAAATATATATGTGTACTGAGTAAAATTGTTTCCGTATTCGTTATTTGATTCCCACCTTAACGGAAGACATTTTATGATAAGCTGAAATTTACAGTGTATTAATAATATACTGTAAAAATATATATGTGTACTGAGTAAAATTGTTTCCGTATTCGCTATTTGATTCCCACCTTAACGGAAGACATTTTATGATAAGCTGAAATTTACAGTATATTAATAATATACTGTAAAAATATATATGTGTACTGAGTAAAATTGTTTCCGTATTCGTTATTTGATTCCCACCTTAACGGAAGACATTTTATGATAAGCTGAAATTTACAGTATATTAATAATATGTACTAGGACCAGTTCTGGCCCTAAGGGATCCCAGCTGCACCACTTTCAATTTTCGCTGTGGTGCCCGGACAACCCCGGCTTACACGATTCCCCGGTGGACCCTGGTCAGACCGATAGGAACCGCTTAGCTTAGTAGGCCGCCGGCGGGTTTACCAGGGTGTTCGGCCTGGCCCCTATATTGGCCCACGTGTCTAGAGGTATGGAGGTCCCCCTGAGGGAGGGTCATCCCCTAAGCCTGCTCACAGGTAATAGGGCGGACCCGTCTTTCCCTCATTTCCGGTTATCGAATCCTATTTCCTAACGGAGGAACCCATTTTGTAAAGATTTTGTTTGATCCTAGTTTGACGCAAGGCCCAGCTGACTAGTCCTTATCAGCCTACGGTATTTGAGGATTATATAGAAGGTGGGGAAATATTTGCCTTGATACACTTAGGAACCTATGCACCGAAACGAGTCATTCGCGGAGCGAGCTGGGATGCGTGCGCGAGCGGGGTCATCCGGAGCGTTAAAAATTTAAACTGACCGCAGGGGTGAAATTGCGTATGATTTGAATGGGGCCTTGATGTAACCAAAAAGAAACGTTGGGTCAAACGGTATTCAACATGCCTTAGAGGGACCTACGTTTTCGCGCAACCGGGGGTACCTGGTTAAGATCAAGCTATTTCACCTACAACAATGCACACGTCAGATATTTATTTTGGGGCGCTCCCTCTTTTGATAACATAATTATTCCACATACAAAGAAATTTTGAAAGCATCACTATTATAATGTTACTATAATGCACCCCCCCAAGCGCTACCTAAGTTTTGATTTAAGAGGAATTCTTCGCACCCTATGATATTACCACTTTACGAGCGAAGGAAAATTGTTTACTTTCAGGAGCGAAGCTTCCTAAAACACGGGTACCGTTCTTGGCTCAGCCGGTCCCTAAGCTGATTTAGGAGCTACTGTCTTTTAGTAACTGTCGGGCCAAATTTGGATGACGAAACGATGTTTGATGAGCCCGCTAGGGCTCTTTTAGAAACGCGGAACCCTTTACCCAAAATTTTGCTATCTGAACCTTAAGCTTTGTTACGCTCCTCATTAGAAAAGCACGTGCCCAGCTGTGTTTCTGATTACCCTCCCACAATTTCTTCCGTCAGATGCATTTCTGAAATTTTTCTATGAATTCTCTTCCACTCGAATCTGCTCGACTTAACTAATAAGGCGCGGCCCAGCACTTGTGGGAGCACGGGGCATCCGTTGGACGCCACAGCACCCACAAGGGCTGCCCTTTAGTGCTTAGGCCTACGCGAGAAAACTTTCGGAAGCTCACTATGTGTAATCCCGGGCGAGCACCTTCCACGCGTCCGCTGTGTGAAGGGCCCATCCAGGTTAGTCCCGAATGCGGTGCACTCGTGGATCCTGCGAAATTTTGTAAAAATGACAGCTCTCCATCCGGGTAAACGAACACCTGCAAACAACTAATTTCTTAAGAAACTTCAAAACAGTCCTAAATACGTCCACCGAGCACTGCAAAATACCACCCGGTGGACGGGGAACCAGTCGAGCACACCTGTGCCCCCTCTCCTTTTTCTCCACAATTTTGACCCCAGTTTTTATTCGCTTCTGTCCAAAACTCAGCCCCCTCTTCCCCCCAACGCGGGCGCAGCAGTTACGGGAGCACGAGACATCCATTGGACGCCACAGCACCCGCAAGGGCTGCCCCTGGTCCTATGCTCGAACACAGAAAACTCGAAAAGTATCGGAAAACCCCAGGCGGGACTCTTCCGCGCGTCTGCTATGGAGAAGTCCACCCGAGCCAAACACGCTCCTCCAGATTTTCTGTGCCCAAATTTTGTTCCGATCGCGCTGTCTCACCAGTAAAAATTTTAAATCGTGCAGACTCTAAATCATTATTACTAGCAACCGAAAACTTTGCCGCCAACTAAATACAAAAACTGGACACTGTGGAACGTCACACCCACTGGGTGTCCACACCGGACCCTACCCAGTGGGCGGGGAACCAGTCGAGTCCGGAAAGACATTCACAAATTTTCTGCAATTTAAACGCAATTTTGACCCCACTTTGTCCCACACTTAACCCACTTCCCAGCGCGGGCGCAGCACTTACGGGAGCGCGAGGCATCCAACGGACACCCCAGCACCCGCAAGGGCTGCCCTGATCCTAAGCTCGAGCAGAAATTCAAAAGCATCGGAAAGCCCCGGACGGGCCTCTTCCGCACGTCTGCATGCCGAAGAGCCCACCCGGGCGAAGAGAAAAGCCAAAACGAAATAAAAGAAAAACGCAAAACTTGGCGACAACCGCCAAAACCGACCGAATTTCAAAAGGCAAGGTCTCGACTGGTCCCATCACTTAGACGGGCGGCCTGCTTTTATATTACTGTTGCTGCCCCCCCCCGTCTGTTCGCTTAGCCCTCGCTACTTTCTAGCTCTTGCCCTAAATATTAAGCTTTCCAACATCTCTCCAGTTTGACGAAGCAAATCTATACGCGAACATATAACCGTACAAAAAAATATAAAACTGCCAAGAGAACAAGACTGCATCGGCCAAGACAACAACAAGCTTTGATCATCACACTGTACAATTTGCTGCGTACAAAACACTGGCCAATAGCAGACTACCCATAAGCAGGGTCTGTCAATGTATTAGCACCCCCAGGCTGGTAAACAACTAAACCTCGCGCTGGTCGGCGCGGGAGAAATTTTAAAGCAAAATATAACGGCGCTCAGGGCGCCGTTTTCTCATAGGGATATCGGCACGTTTTTGCCGATATCACGAGATCTAAAAACAGTAGGCGGTCGGGGGCAGGACCACAATCATGCCCTGGCAGACCGGTTACTGATGAAACTTTAAATTTTAACGTATCTCCCCCGAGAGGCCCGCTAGAGGCCGTTTTACGCGTAAGAAACCCAAAAATTTGATCTCCCGTTCGAGTTTAGGGGATCCTGAGCGGACCCGTGGGGGTGGGCGGCCCCGTTTTTCAGGTAAACGGTTAGGGTGGGACCCGATAAGTGTTCCAGGCCCCAAAAATCGGAAAGTTTGGATTATTTTGGGGTCCTTTTTGGCTTAGAAGATTGGAGGCTTAAGCGCCTGTTCGGGGGTCCGTAAGTATTTAGGGGATCCACAATTTTAGACCCGCCGGGGCAATTTGACACCCCAGTAGAGTCCTTAAGAGGGTTTAGTCACCCTGGTTCATCAAAGATTTGTCGGAAACCCAAAAATTAAATTTTTGTGTCGCACCCTAAAATAGTTCCTTAGAAAATTTTGTGCCCGAAATTTGCTTTCCGAAAATTTTGTTCAAATGCCCATCCTGCATATTTTATAGCTATAATGCACTGTATAAGCACAGCAGGTACCAAGTAGATTACGGCAACTCCTCGGCGTGTGCGCTGGGATCGGCCCAAGGCGACCAGTTTTCGTATAATACCAAAAATCCCTGAAACATCCGTTGGTCCCCGGCCTCTCCGAATGCACACCCGTACTTCACGCAAATACAATATCATGTATAGTATAATACACAAAGATTTTATACACAGTACGACATTAATTTATTTTCCGGGGATCGACCGGACACCCCTAATCCTGATGCTTGTTTTCCATTTTCGGTGCTAAAATCATCCCGGACACCTGCGGGCAGCGGAGTGTGACCTTACAAGTACGATATAACGACATACAATTGTTTATTTTATAGCAATGACCATAACACTGTACAATTATCATCTTACACGGAGGTCACACTCCACCGGTATCCGGTCGTCCATTTCTTCAATCCCCATAAATTTGTTGTAC
Source organism: Trileptium ribeirensis (assembly GCA_030248225.1). Classification (NCBI taxonomy): domain Eukaryota; kingdom Metazoa; phylum Nematoda; class Enoplea; order Enoplida; family Thoracostomopsidae; genus Trileptium; species Trileptium ribeirensis. The sequence goes on from JASANE010003842.1 coordinate 17,122, forward strand.
CTCACGCGTTCTATCATTTTATAAAAATTCGGGCTGGTACAATATACTGTAAAAATATATATGTGTACTGAGTAAAATTGTTTCCGTATTCGTTATTTGATTCCCACCTTAACGGAAGACATTTTATGATAAGCTGAAATTTACAGTATATTAATAATATACTGTAAAAATATATATGTGTACTGAGTAAAATTGTTTCCGTATTCGTTATTTGATTCCCACCTTAACGGAAGACATTTTATGATAAGCTGAAATTTACAGTATATTAATAATATACTGTAAAAATATATATGTGTACTGAGTAAAATTGTTTCCGTATTCGTTATTTGATTCCCACCTTAACGGAAGGCATTTTATGATAAGCTGAAATTTACAGTATATTAATAATATACTGTAAAAATATATATGTGTACTGAGTAAAATTGTTTCCGTATTCGTTATTTGATTCCCACCTTAACGGAAGACATTTTATGATAAGCTGAAATTTACAGAATATTAATAATATACTGTAAAAATATATATGTGTACTGAGTAAAATTGTTTTCGTATTCGCTATTTGATTTCCACCTTAACGGAAGACATTTTATGATAAGCTGAAATTTACAGTATATTAATAATATACTGTAAAAATATATATGTGTACTGAGTAAAATTGTTTCCGTATTCGCTATTTGATTCCCACCTTAACGGAAGACATTTAACGATAAGCTGAAATTTACAGTATATTAATAATATACTGTAAAAATATATATATGTACTGAGTAAAATTGTTTCCGTATTCGCTATTTGATTCCCACCTAAACGGAAGACATTTTATGATAAGCTGAAATTTACAGTATATTAATAATATGTACTAGGACCAGTTCTGGCCCTAAGGGATCCTAGCTGCACCACTTTCAATTTTCGCTGTGGTGCCCGGACAACCCCGGCTTACACGATTCCCCGGTGGACCCTGGTCAGACCGATAGGAACCGCTTAGCTTAGTAGGCCGCCGGCGGGTTTACCAGGGTGTTCGGCCTGGCCCCTATATTGGCCCACGTCTCTAGAGGTATGGAGGTCCCCCTGAGGGAGGGTCATCCCCTAAGCCTGCTCACAGGTAATAGGGCGGAGCCGTCTTTCCCTCATTTCCGGTTATCGAATCCTATTTCCTAACGGAGGAACCCATTTTGTAAAGATTTTGTTTGATCCTAGTTTGACGCAAGGCCCAGCTGACTAGTCCTTATCAGCCTACGGTATTTGAGGATTATATAGAAGGTGGGGAAATATTTGCCTTGATACACTTAGGAACCTATGCACCGAAACGAGTCATTCGCGGAGCGAGCTGGGATCGTGCCGAGCGGGGTCAGCCGGAGCGTTAAAAATTTAAACTGACCGCAGGGGTGAAATTGCGTATGATTTGAATGGGGCCTTGATGTAACCAAAAAGAAACGTTGGGTCAAACGGTATTCAACATGCCTTAGAGGGACCTACGTTTTCGCGCAACCGGGGGTACCTGGTTAAGATCAAGCTATTTCGCCTACAACAATGCACACGTCAGATATTTATTTTGGGGCGCTCCCTCTTTTGATAACATAATTATTCCACATACAAAGAAATTTTGAAAGCATCACTATTATAATGTTACTATAATGCACCCCCCCAAGCGCTACCTAAGTTTTGATTTAAGAGGAATTCTTCGCACCCTATGATATTACCACTTTACGAGCGAAGGAAAATTGTTTACTTTCAGGAGCGAAGCTTCCTAAAACACGGGTACCGTTGTTGGCTCAGCCGGTCCCTAAGCTGATTTAGGAGCTACTGTCTTTTAGTAAGTGTCGGGCCAAATTTGGATGACGAAACGATGTTTGATGAGCCCGCTAGGGCTCTTTTAGAAACGCGGAACCCTTTACCCAAAATTTTGCTATCTGAACCTTAAGCTTTGTTACGCTCCTCATTAGAAAAGCACGCGCCAAGCTGTGTTTCTGATTACCCTCCCACAATTTCATCCGTCAGATGCATTTCTGAAATTTTTCTATGAATTCTCTTCCACTCGAATCTGCTCGACTTAACTAATAACGCGCGGCCCAGCACTTGTGGAGCGCGGTGCATTCTGTTGGACGCCACAGCACCCACAAGGCCTCCTCCCTTTAGTGGTTAGGCCTATGCGAGAAAACTTTCGGAGGTCTCTACGGCGTGTGTAATCCTGTGAGCACCTTCCACGTGTCCGCTGTGTGAAAGGGCCCATCCAGGTTAGTCCCGAATGCGGTGCACCCGTGGATCCTGCGAAATTCTCGTAAAAATGACAGCTCTCCATCCGGCTAAACGAACACTTGCAAACAACTAATTTCTTAAGAAACTTCAAAACAGTCCTAAGTACGTCCACCGAGCACTACAAAATACCACCCGGTGGACGGGGAACCAGTCGAGCACACCTGTGCCCCCTCTCTCTTTTTCTCCACAATTTTTACCCCAGTTTTTATTCGCTTCTGTCCAAAGCTCAGCCCCCTCTTCCCCCCAACGCGGGCGCAGCACTTACGGGAGCACGAGGTATTCATCGGACGCCACAGCACCCCGAAGGGCTGCCCGGGTCCGATGCTCGAACACAGAAAAGTCGAAAAGTATCGGCAAAACCCAAGGCGGACTCTTCTGCGCGCTCTG
>JASANE010003844.1:0-19280 GCA_030248225.1 Trileptium ribeirensis
AAAAAATTAAACAATATCTTTTTCTGGTCTTAAGAAACCCAAAGTTAGTTATTTTGTTTTTAATCCTTTCCTGTAAGCCTAACACATTCATTGCGAAGCGATACGCTAACCAAGTTTGTCGTTGTATGTGAGTTTGAACGTGTGTTGCTATTCGAAGGCTTTGCGAGATTCCATAAAGAACCAGGGAATAGCTCATAGATAGCATAGTGACTAGCGTCGAGGTTTGCACACAAACGATACAGCTTGAGTACGCTTCTGCGGAAAACGCTCGTCGTTCTAAGTTTTAACGAAATAAGCATTAATTCATGTGATAAAAAGCTAAACGTCCGAAGGTCCTAGCATTTTATTACATTTAGTTTAAAAGACTTCAATTATATAGGCATTGTGAATAATATTTTGATGAGTTAGAAAGATGACTGGGAACGCAATTCAACTTTATATAACTGCATAAATTAAGTTTGAGATGGCTGCTTACATCAGCTTCTTTCAGGAAATTTAGTGGAATTTTTAGAAGAACCACAAGATTACAAGAAGATTACACTTTTTTATTTCAAATAATGATCATTTATTTATGTTTTACTGTCGATATCAATGCATGCTGCACAAAAGAGTGGAGCCGCCATAGACCACGCATATTCAAGATTTCTCTGTTGACTCTTTACTGTTCACTTTACTCTAGATACGCCTATGTAACTGAAGCATCTGTTACAATATAAGGAAGTCATGGCCTCGCTTACCAAGCTGCTGTATCCTTACTATTAACTACCTACCTGGGGCGGATCCAGCCAGACAGTGTCGGATCAAGGGACATGCTCTCACTACAGTAAAACTATTTTTCACTCGGAATGCAGCCGGTGGACGACTCTACGGCCCGCCAACCGGGGTCCCTTCTAAAGCAATTCAACCTACCATTAATGACGAGTAAAATAATTCATTATAAATTAAAAAATATTGAATTTTGTTGACGTTCTTAAAAGCAACCTGCTGTATATAAACAGAAAGTGAAAATGAATAACCAACACACTAGCAAACAAGTGTTATGTTCCAGCAAACGCGCTCCTATCATAGTTACCTGGTATGTATAACATTACAAACACTGGCACCACCAGTGCGCTTACCTCGTGCGGTAAAGCGATGTTTCTCTTCTAAAATAAAATCGACAATTGAGCAATTAACAGTATTGTAAAATATAAATATGCAACCTAACATTCTGGCGATTGAAACAATCATTATATATTAAAAATTATTGAATTTTGTTGACATTCTTAAAATCAACCCGCTGTATATCAACCGAACGTGCATATGAATAACAAACTAGTGTTAAGTTCCTGCAAACGCGTTCCTATCATAGTTACTTGGTATGTATAACATAACATGCACTGACGCCACCAGTGCGCTTACCTCGTGCAGTTAAGCGATGTTTCTCTTCTAAAATAAAATCGACAATTGAGCAAGTCACAGTGTTGTAAAATATAAATATACAGAATTTCTAACAATTTAAATTGTCAGATGCTGCTTACATGATGAAACAAATGTCTAATACTTAATTTAAACCCAAAGCAATATAAACTTCGCCGTTACAGCTAATAATTTGGGCATTGGAGGACCGATTATATATTTGGATGAAGTCTTCGTAGTTTACATATCACTTTGTTGAATGCCTTTTCGACCGTCGAAGTTCTATTTTTTATGAAGCAAAAGGGTAATAATTCGTTTATTCGCCAAATCAATACAGTTGTGGTCATATAATATTGCTCAAACTTTAACACTGCATGTGAATTTAGACATTGTATTATTAACAATTATATTCCCGAATAGCAATTGAGTGGCAACAAATTAGTCATATCTCTATTTTGGGCCGTAGTCTACATAAATTTGTTATCTATTTCGCGAGTTTAGCTGACAGGATTCATGTGGTGTTCTCGATTTTGAGCACTCCCTAAATAATTCAATATTTCATTTAGAACTGAGGAAAAACCAGATTTTCAGGCTCAGGCTCGGCTCTTCGTGACTTATGTGTCTAGCTCGGCTCTAACAGACAGATCTTAGGTTTAGCTCGACTCGGCTCTTCGTGAACCTGTGTCCGGCTCGCTCGATTCGGATATTCTGATGGAAATCCAGGCTGGGTTCGGATGTTAGGCTGTTAATTATAAAAGTTTGCGTTTCAATAGATAATATACAAACGACCTATATATAGTTGCTTTTGAAGCATCTAAGAGCCAAGCCGAGGTTATATCGGCTGTTGTTGCTGTTGGCAGACTATTATACGCACATCACCAGTTTGCAATTAACGTTTATTGTTTTAGAAACGAGCTTTTAAACGTCGTTCGCACCTTTTCCAGACGCAGAATGCTCGGCTGTCACAGACACATCCTAGGCATTGGCTCGGCTCGGTTCTTCATGCATAATGGTACGCTCGGGTCGGCTCGGCTCCAGATCAGAGACAAGCGGAGCCAGCCAAGTCCAGAAGTAAAATTGTCACCTCTACATTAAATGTACTAAACAAAACATGTAAAGAAAATTTCACAAGAACCGTCTACGCCAAGCAATTTTATTTACAGATAAACATCAAATCTACATAATAACAAGTCACACTTCACCAAAAATTTGATTTTCACAATGGAAAAGATCACAACTATTATGATGACTGAATCAAACTTTGCAATAGGTCACGCCTGTGGCTGCCTAACGTCTAAACAGATATCTGGTCATCGCTGTAGAGATGTACAAATGGCTTCACAGGTTCTTCTTATAGGATTAAAGGTCTTTAATGTGGGGTTTCTGATGTTTTTCTTGTTCCAAACGCATTCCCTCTTTGAAAATTTTCGTGGTTACAATGATTGCGATTGAATTTACCACATTTGTTCATTTAATTTTTTTCCGGGACAATTCACGAACTTTTTCAGTTTGAGGTTAAACATGACAGTTTGTTATATCTGACGAGGACCAATTTTTAGATTATGTGCGTACTGTAGCAGGTTAGGATAGTAAAATATATAATCCAATATAACCAGATTTGGCAAGGCATAACAACTTAGGTGATAGTGCAGTCTTAATATATGAAAACAATAATTACAGAGTAAATATATATATATATTTGAGACGTAGCTCGATCAAATATTTTATACACACCCATACTCGGGATGATGGTTGAATAAAATAAGAACATTAGAAGCTGTGTTATGTTTGCAATTGTGAGATAAATAATTCTTACACAAGCAACTCAACATATTTTGAATTAAAATACCATACCACCCATAATTTCTTTATGGCCAAGCCAATTGCTTTTGGCAATCAGCACGCAATAGTGAGGTAAATAATTCTGCTTATAATATTTCAGACTGTAAATGCACCATGTTATCCTAATACAAAATAATTTGGACGTGGTACATACTCAGAAAGCGATCATAGTTTTAGTATGATGACAATAAAAAACAATCAAGTGCACCTACAGGTCTCATTCCACAAGTCTACAATATTCTTTTTCAAGAAAACTATGGTGCAAAAATTGTAAAACGAACGAGAAAGCCAACATTAAGTAGGTACAAACGCGACTCATGTGGTGCAATCCGACTAAGGAACTCCATTTAGTTATGCCAATGTTGAGAAAAGCTTATCCATACTTCCCAGTGAGTACCGCATAAATGAAATTATTTTCAGCAAAATACAAAAAAAACGTTAAATAAATGCTATATATCAAACGCAAACGAATGCCATTAAAATATAGCAAAAATGAATTATCTCAATTACATGATTGGAATCTTAAAAACTGTGCTGTGTTCATAGAAGATGGCGACTCCAATATAAAAGATATCATGTATCATGAGCAAACCGTTCACAAGTATAAGGGTTTTTATGATGATGAATATCTTGTAGTCTGAAGACGTTGTTTCAAAGGCATAAATCCATGCAAGTGCTGAAAATACGAATCTCCTAGTCGACTGCGGGTTACACACAAATGGTGGTGCAACTCTCCACTAAGATTTTAGATCATATATTATATAAAAGAACATTCCAAGTTCATCAATTATATATATTTTTCGATTTCAGCATTTTCTACATTTTCATCAAAAGATCTCGATTTCTAACATTAGTTAGAGTGTATTTGGTATAAAATGTCCCAGATATCGTTTACGCTTCCTTTACAACGTTATTTGATTTTGTTTAAACGCAAAATGACACTACAATCCTAACTAACCTAACCAAACAACATCAAATAAAAGCGAAAGATAACGAGGGCTGTGAGAATTCAGTCAGTTTCGCTCGCACGAATGGTTTGAATCGTATAATTAAGTAAGTTGGACACCCCAAGATTGCACATCACTGTTTTGTTGTTATTTAACTGGATCGCTCGTCTAGCCATCGATATGGGACGAGAAGGAAGGACAGGCCTTGAGGGAAAACAGTTCCCCAAATGTAACAGGCGAACTACCGTTGTTAAAATTTTCGGCGGGTCTTTTACGCGGGGGAGTGTGTTTCATGCCCTACAGGAGGCTCCGAAGTTTGCGCCACGAGGTCGCGGGGAGGGGGATGCAGAGCCTTACAAGGGTACTCCAAGCGGGGCTAAAGTTTGCTTCCTGGGATTGAATTAGTGCCTAATGATAGCACTCCTTACGGCGATGCTGGATCGGCTACTGATTGGACTCCCTGATTTAGTGGGAAATGATAAACCAATCACAAGGGAACAATTTTAAATTTGAGTAATGAGGCAATCTAAGACATATTTAGCAATATAAAAACCCGATGAGCCATAATTATACCCATTGCGAATCTATATTAATAAATGTTTTTTGAAAACTAAAATTTTACTCAAAAATCTCTTTCTCCTTCACATGCAAACAAATATTTTGCAGTGCGCATTGTGAGGTTGCCCAATCTCATTCTTCAAAAGGCAATAGATGCACCTGAAGAGTTCACAATATATAGGAAATATATCAGGAAATAGTATCCAATGTGTCCCCCTGTCTGATTTCTGTGGGATTGTCTATATTTTCAGGGATATTTGTGAGGAATATTAGCTTTGACAAACGATATTCCAAAAATTCTTGCCGATATATGTTTAAGCTTTTTGACCAGCGATATAAGTAACTTGTGGCTAAAGCAGGAAGCTGGAGTTTGTTATATGTTGGCCTGGCATATATATAGTCGTTTGAAGCAGTGGTTCGAGCGCAGATCTCACAAACATGATGTCGCGCTTTTGAGGCCTCATCTACCCATAATCTTCTTGAGAAAAAACTAAGGCCATGTTTCTCCAGGGTTCCCACTCGTCAAAATGGGTGCAAGCCTCGGAAGGAAACCAGAGTTTCCGTGTCGGAACTAGCACCCCTTCCTCTGCTGCGCTATCTGCTTCTTCAACTCAACTCTGGCTTCGATTGCAAGGAAAGAGGGATCAGCATTCGCACACTAAGTATAGCTTGGGTACCCTTAATACATTTTTAATTCTTTCACATATACTGTATTTACCATATACATGCTCATACATATACTCGTAGGAAATATAACTCATATGCTCATAGGTTGTACATACATGCTCATAAGGGTGGGGGAAGGAGTTATCTCCTTGAGGTTCCGCGCCCCCTCCGCCATGACAGCTCGACTACCCCCTGCTAGAAGGTCCAAGGCGGACACCCCCAGACCACGCCGCAGGCGCCGAACACATAGGAAGAGCCATACCCCCCTAAGCCGACAGGCTTACCCCTAGGACCCCGAAGGTTCCCCCCTCCTCCGAGGGTCCACCTACACTGTGTAGCGTTCGGACTTCAAACCAAGGTTTCATATTTACATATTATATCAAATATATATATGCTAAAGAAATACAAACACATGTGCCGTGAAAATATACAAAATGTCAGTTGTAAAATACTTATATCCCGCCTAAAATATCATTATAAACGTCAACCTGCTACTGAAACAATCAAAATAATTCATTATAAATTAAAAAAAACTGTTGAACTATGCTGACATTAATAAAAGTCGACTATTAAGTAAGGAGTTTAGTTATGTGGCAAGCTACATTTTCATCTTAGGCATCGGAGCACGCATGCAAATTTCGTTCTAAAACAAAATATACATTGACACAGCTAATCCGATCAAAGGTGGACAAACGACATAAAACGTTGAATGAGTGGAGACAAATTATTGTGCTTTTAAAGATTTGCCAAGTAAAGTTTGATCTATTCTAGCCATTAGATTGAACGCACGAAGTTTGGAAGCATCGGCCGGCTTGATAAGCACAATGAGAAAAATTACTAACATAATTGGTAATATAATACAATTGTACCTAAATTAGAATACAACTCATCTTTAGTCTTCCGCTTATGTCATCAGTCTAATAGGTTTTCGGCCGTTCACTTTTAACATAAATATTAGAAGCTGTCCGAGCGTAAAATCTATCATTTCCACTGAATCGTATGTGACTGTTTCACTTCCTTAGGCTAGCCGATATACTTAAAGGTCTGATCTCAGAAATATAGTAGACATAAATTTAGTTTAGTTAGCATTGTGAAGTAAGTTGTTTATTATTTCAAACTACAGTTGGTCGTTGAGTTGCATTTTTAACTTAAATTGATTAAGCGACTAAAACTATATATTACACTAAAAAACACACCAGTATGTACTGGAAAGCACGTCATTGAACATGGAAACTGAAGTGCTATGAATAGGTTATCACAATAAGTTGTTTATTATTTAAAACTACAGTAGGTCGTTGAGTCGCAATTTTGAACTTAAATTAATTAGGCAACCAAAAGTATATATTGCACTAGAAAACACACCAGTATGTACAGGAACGCACGTCTATGAGCATGGAAACTGAAGTGCTATGAATAGGTAGATTTATCACAATAAGTTGTTTATTATTTAAAACTACAATTTGTCGTTTGAGCAGGAGCTGTGCCTGGGTACGGGTACCCGCGAGCCGGTCCGGGCTCAAATGTTGAGGCCGCGGGTAGCGGGCAGAGTTGCAACAGGGTCAGACCGGGTCACCAACCCGACAGATCCCTGACCAGGTCTTTCTATTTTGTACATATATTTAACATAAGCTTCTAAACGCTGCAATCATGCAAAATTCCCACTACCATAGTTTTTGGAACTTGCATTATTTAAGAAAGACACATAGTTTGTCTTCTTTTATTTTTTGCAGCTACGCAGTTTGTTAATGTTTTTTTGAAATAGCTGTTGTTTATATTGTTTCGATTAAATTAAAAAATATTAATAGCCTACGCACACGTGTAATGCTCACCTATGTATTTGATTTTAATTTTTTACTACTTTCAGTTGTTAAATCTCGGCAGCTATTGTATTTTGAAAATTTATTCATTTATGTTTTTCTTATTTGAAAAAAAGCAGTTCGCTGTTAAAATTTTATGCTAACATATCGCTTATATAAGAAGTCAATACGGCCAGTGCTTGACAGAATGTGTGTACACTAACTGTGTTATCAGAGGAAGGACTGCTTCAAGCGTGAACACTAGACGAAACTAATCCACAAAAAAATTCGAAAATATTTATTCAAACTACGCATCGCAGCTGTATTTTGTCTTTTCATTTGCCAAAAACTTGCTAGTACAAAGTACCCTTTATCTTTCAGACATTTTGCTTGAGATCTGTGTCCAAAATAACCGTATCCCCATGAAAACAAAATCCTATGTCCGCTATTGCTATCAACTAATCTAAGCTTTTCACGTCAGCGTGATTAACAAAAATATATTTTCAATAACTGAATTGTGATGTTTAATTTGGTTTAAAGTTACTGAATTTTTATCTACTTCATAAATTTATCAATGTATGTTAAGGATGTAATACGGACAATAGTCACATGAATTACCGGGTCGCCGGGTTACCTGGTCACATGTCCGACCGGGTCACCGGGTCACCGGGTGATATATTACTGACCCGGTTGCAACTCTGGTAGCGGTTAACCCGCGGATACGGGTAGCCGTGGGTACCCGCAGGTTTCAAAAAGTGGTGGACGTTCTTTGTTAGACGTTACAGAAGAAACACGGCGGTTCCCTTTACTGACCACAGTACAAGCCACTAGGCAATTCCGTTTTGTGGCCGCCGTACATATAGAGACCACTAGGCGACTCGCGGCTCCATTTACTAGACGTTGTAGAACTTTGTAAACGGTTCTGATTACTTTGCGTCGTAGATGTTAGCAGACGTTTCGTCTTTGGTGAATGTTGCAGAAGAAACTACGCAGTTCCCTTTACTGGGAGCTGTAGAAGCCACTAGGAAGTTCCCTTTAGTGGGCGCTGAAGACTACAAGGTGGCTTCCTTTACTAGGCCCTGGAGAAGTGCAAATTAGAAATTCCTGTGATGGGCACGGGGCGTACAGTTTCCGTGAATACCGGCGAGCTTCCATTTGGGTGGTTGGTTGAGCGGTAGGGAGCTGGGCTGCGAAAGCGAATAACGTCCCTGTTGTGCAGCCTGGGTAGCGAGATCTCGCTGGCGAAGAATCCGCTATCCAAAAGTTAACAAGATTAGAATGGATTTAAAACGCAAAGCGATAAATATGTTGATCCATTAAGAACTCAATAAATTGCGGGCCTGACGGGCCTGAAAAATCGTATTGAGACGGCGGATGGCGGTGGGCAGCCCTTTGATCTGCACGGGTACCCGCGGGCTCAATAATTTCTGCACGCGCACACGTCTGCGCTGAGTTTTAACGTTGAAATAGAACCATGTAAGCTAGTGCAAATATTTATCGATATTCTTGGTTATAATCATGCTAAGTGAACAATAAAGCTGCGATCTCTATCGCTGATACCTCACAATGTTTGATCGAGGCGTGCTAGTACCTTCCACGTAGGTTCCAGTTTCTAAATTCTGCGTGTCGTAAGGTTTCTAACTAAAATGATCTTTTTGACTTTGCGTAAATTTTAAATTACCAGTCAAAATATGTATGCTCTGAGTTGGTCAGCAAATTCTAGGGAAATTATATACTTTTACACAAATTCAGTATAGATGTATATGTGATTATACATTTTGCTAAATATGCCTCCTTTCGTGAAAATAGAGGGATGCATCATCATTCAACACTGAAATGCGTTACCAATTCGATTCTGAATTATTTATACCACTGTACGAAATTTCATATCTGGTAAAATCTCTAATTTCTAATGCCGTAATATATATCTAAAGTTCTTATCTAGAATCATGTTTTAGTGTTTTTCCTGTCGCATCCCTTATTCCAATTTCGTCTTAGCATAGTTTAAAATTTCAATTTTTCTTCCTCTAAACTATAAAATTTAAGTGACACTTTGCTTATAATATTGCTTTTTACTCAAATCCAGAGATCAATTATATAATAGATGACGTGGAAATCAAACATTCGAGGCAGTAATACTTGAGCTGAAATACCTCACTGAAGTAATCGTTAACCAGGATACTGAAAAATTAAAAAAAACAGAATTCCAATAATTTATGCCGTAGGTTGAAATAGTCACAAAGTAAAAAACTAGTAACCGATATAAAGTCAGAACAAAATGCTGTTATATGATCTCAAATTGTATATAAAAGGTCAATGCTGTTCTTCACCACAGTCAATCATTCCATTACAGCAGAAATACCCATTTGTGCTATATTTTTGAACATATAATGAAACGGAGGTAAGGAATAGTTTGAGATTTGCTACTAATTTTAGAATCATATTTTTAAACTAAATGCTGTTATTTGTTATGCATCATTTACAATAAGATGCGTGCGCATTGTCCTAGTTGTGTCACGCGTTCAAATGGGCTAGCTACTATGTCACGCATACAGTCCAGCTCCACTATTAAAATTTTGAATAGCCTAGCTAGGCTATATCGAGTAGCCGGACTGTGCTTTTGTCACGAGGTGTTCAGCTGAGCCCTCTAACTTAAGCCAGATACTATTTTGTCCGCAAACAATACGTTTTACTACACGTATTTAAATAATGCCCCAAAAGCGGTATACAGCTTAAAACGTTAATTGTATATATTAAAACATATATAATTTAGAATCTGTGTGAAAATACTACAGAACAAAATGCCATTAGCCTAAGCACAAACCTAAATAAAATTTCTCAATTGACAGTTCAGTTGGACGCTCCGTTTGTCACGCAGAGCCTAACTAAGCTAGCTGTTTGTCACATTAATACTAGCTAAGCTATAAAAATGTACCATAATAGTCCAGCTAAACTATAGTTCAGCCGAACTAGTAGAGTTGGACGCGTGACATAATTTGGCCCTGGTGCACGCATCTTATCGTAAATGATGCATTATTCATGATCGAAAATTGTATATAAAAGCTCAATGCTGTTCTTCACCACAGCCAATCATTCCATTACAGCAGAAATACGCATTTCTGCTATATTTTTGAACGTATAATGAACCGGAGGTAAGGAATAATTTGAAATTTGCTACTACGTTTAGAATAATATTTTTAAACTAATTTTTTACTCATCATCCACATATTTTAGACAATTACAGTACATATTCAATCCACATCGGTCGCTCATTACGTGGTAAGCCTAGAAAAGGCCCTGAAGGCTCAAAATTATCGCGTCCATCGTCCAGCGATCGTCCTACGGCCAACGGTCGTCCGTTGATAGTCACGAAAGCTATTGGTGAGCAGTTTTAGGCTGTGCTCGGCCGGTTGTCGGTTTTACATTTATCACTGCTGTGTAGAAAGTGAATTAAACTGAACAATTGAAACTTTTTGATATACATATATAATCGCCTTATTTCAAAATGCAAAGATTTTTTACCATTAAGAACCATCTCGACATATTTAAGCATATAGCATATATGTTTGTTATTAAAATTTTATGCGTAGACATTTTATGATAAACCTCAAACCCCGCCGTATCCAGCCCTAAATATAGTAGTCTTGGTATAGTCGAAGCAGGCACAAGATTCAGCACTTCAACCGTTACATTTCACGACGCACAAAACCCTCATATATGGGAGCCGATCAAATTTTCTAACAAATGCTGAAATAGAATTTACGAATTTGAAATTCGTATCGTAATAAGAGACGATTCTCAGCAGACAGCCGTGCATTAGGCGTCGTCCAGCTATTGAGCTATCGCTCAGTCGTTCGAGCTGTATGCCGACAACCGACCGAAGGTTTTACTGGCCGTTCAAGTGCCAGTCACATGACTTCAAATGTCATGTATATATATTTAAAATTAGAGTTGCCGTGCAATAACGTGCATCGGATCCCAAATGATCCGTGAAAATCAGAGATATGGCAAAAGTAAGTATTGCAGTGAGCCGAAACTGTGCTTAAAATCGCTGTATTTTCTAAATGTGTTTCGTTTCTATTCATGGTTCCGCGGAATAAATACTTTGTTCAAATAGGCATGTCAACTTAGTTTGTTTCTCTGTTTAGCCAATTGAAGAGCTTCTCATTAATGTGTAGTCAGTTCTTGATTTTCCGATAATATTGGAAGCTCTCAGGCTGCTTAGTAATGACGCCAGTCAACGTTATATATGTTCAACGCATCAATTACATAATATACTTAATAAGTTTATACACAAAATACAAGCGAGCGTTAAAAGTTTATTTGTCGCTAATAGTTGAGTATCTATAATTAAGTAGTTCCTACATTTTGCAGTCATTTTTAAAATTATGGCTGTAGACTATACATAGTACTTATAGTTTAAAATTTTTTTATCTTCATCACAATCGCCATAACATTTCACTAACGATGTTACCGTATCATGTTAAAGAATTAGACAGTTTTATACAAAACACAGAAATGGATTTGCGTATTTTTTGTATACTTTATTTTAAAGATTGTCATTTATATATATTTACGTTTAGTAAATCTAAACTTGATTTTGGAAGAATCTCTAAGTTTTGTTTTATATTGTACTCTCAAACTGAAACGGTTTAGCGGTGTGCTATACTGTGGTTAAATAGATTTCCACATTGCGTCGGTGCATCAACACAAGTCTATTCTCTCTAGGGTGTGATGGAACAATTTTTTGTGCTTCGATGACTACGAGCTCCGTCAGTGTGTAAGTCTAAGAAGCGTAAGCCCGGATCTAACCATAAGCTTAACCTGACCTCCAACTTAAACATCAGGTTTCGTTTTGTCATAGTCTTGTTGCCCTCACCACCCACACACTAATATAGCATGAACTTGACATTACCCAAATAGAATCCAACATTAGTAGTGATATATTTTGGTAGTGTGACTGACTAAATAGTATATTTTGAAACCCTTGGCTTATGCGTTAAATGCTAATCACAAATATTATCTCCAGGTTGAACGCTACGGTAGATTGTGACGAAAAATACGCTTACTTTGAAAGGAAGCCTAACAGAACAAGATATGATATACCAGAACGCTTGGTATGTTCATATTTTACACAGCTCACGGTTTAAAAAATATGTTTCAACCCAAACCTTTCCGGTAAATTGCAGAAAATTTTGCTAGAAGATAGTAGAAATTGTTTGTTGTTTAAATTATTACTAGCAATTAAACGATTATCACTGCTTAATAAACACAGTTTATCTTAGCACCTTTCACACGTTTTGGATGTAAGATTTTGCTAGCACCACGTCGCATTCGTAAAATAGAAAAATTCACCTGGGCCTGACACGCATATTTTGAGATGCTTTGGCCTTGAAAACACGGAGCATTTCTAGTGTCACTTATCAAAATTTTCAAATCTGATTTAATGACGCCACCAAGTTTATGAATTTGAACGCAAAGCCAACTGAATTTTATAACAATTGTTAGAATATCTTAAACCTAAAAAAGATATGAGCAAAAATGTTAAAAAATGTCGTTAGGATCCCTCTCGGTAGTCAAAACAAGGCCATGCATTCCTCCGCCGAAATATATCAAATGAGAATTTGACGATAACAATAGCTAGAATATCTTAATCTATTAAAAAGATATTGAGCAAAAATGTTAAAAAGTGTCGTTAGGATCCCTCTCGGTGGTCAAAACAAGGCCAACTATTTCTCCGCGGAAACAATATCATATGAGAACTTGACGATAACTATTGCTAGAACAACTGATACCATTAAAGAGATATGAGCAAAAATGTTTAAAAATGTTGTTAGGATCCCTCTCGGCGGTCAAAACAAGGCCAAGTATTTTTCCGCGGAAATAATATCAAATGAGAATTTTACGATGATATCTTAAACCAATAAAAAGTTTTGAGCAAAAATGTTAAAAAATTTGCTGGGTCTCTTTTGGTGGTCAAAACAAGGCCAAGTATTTCTCCGCGGAAATAATATCAAATGAGAATTTTACGATAATATTTGTTAGAATATCTTAAACCAATAAAAAGATATGAGCAAAAATTTTAAAAAGTCGTCAGGATCCTCTCGGTGGTCAAAACATGGCCAATATCAAATGAGAATTTTACGAACTATCCCAGGGACCTGACTCGAACACTACCAAATACTACAATCTTCGATTTAAGGATAGGGATGTTCTTCAAAAAGATATACAAAGCAGCGGGAATCTTACCACATAGGGAACGCAGTGGTATAGCAATTATTGTAACATAGCTTATATAGTTAAAGCCGTGCATACAAATGTCTGAATGCACGGTTAGCTATATAACAAGTTATTTGTAGCATAGATAACAATGCGTTCAGAGATTTGTACGCACGGTAACTCGTTCAAACTCGTGCTGTCGCACTCGCTTAAACTCGTCACAAACTGTGCGTACAAATCTTTGAACGCACTGCTGCCTATGCTACAACTATTACTTGTAACATACTTTATATAATATAAAACCGTGCTACAACTATGTCACAAGTTAGTAGTAAGCACATCAAGACGTGCATTTAAATATTCGTACGCGCGGTTTACTTGATCAAACTCCTGTTATCGCACTCATTTAATTAGTCAAACCCATGCGTACAAGTCTTTGAATGCACGCAAGTCATGATACAACTATTACTTGGTCTCGCATTTGGGTTGAAAGCTTTTGATTTTATTTCACGATGAATTAGCTACCGCCAAATTGTCTCTCTCAACTATAGTTTTCTGTCGTTGTTTCTGTAGTATATATAAAAGCAGATTTTAGCTACTGAAAAGAATTTAGACACTCAAAGACACATAACCTATCTAAGCAATAAAACAAGAATGTAATTGACGTTTTCGAAGACTAAATATATCTAACTGCTCTGACAGATTCTTCACTTTGTATATTTATATACTGTTTGTTTTGTATTGTACAGTTAATATATTTTTTCTATCTATATTTTGTTTGATTAAATAAGTTTTAATATAACATATACATATATACTCGAGTTAGCTTGATATAAAATCTTTGTAACATTTCCTAGTTTGTGCTCATGCGGCCCATTGGAGCCGACTGAGAACGCAGTTTTTCACTTCTCCTCGCTAAACACAAAACAAATCACTCGTCACATTTTTTTCTTGGGTTATACTCACTATCTGCCTGCTCATTAATGAATTATAATAATGCATAAATACTTAAAGCGGTGATAATGATTCAAAAAACACCAATTATCACGGTTTAAACTGTCATAACGTTTGCTAATCTCCACATAATCCGATATTTTATATCCCGTGTACTGCGACGTAATGTTGCTTAACTACCATATAAAATTAATCATTAAATATAAAAATGAAGAATCATTGGAACGTTCAATTCGGTACGACGCACAAGCAATATAGGAAACATTCGTTCTTTCGAGTAATCAGGAACACCCAAGCTAAAAATAGTAACGTTGTCCTAGAAGGAAACTCTGGTGCTGAAAGCGTGTTTTTAGACCGTTTTAGTGCGAATCATGGGGTAGTGTGGGGAAAATTTATATATAAATGCTAAATATTGTGTTCGTAGGAACATAGTTGTAGAGACAGGTATTCATTGGTTAATTAAGCTAACGATTAGCTTAATCGGCCTCCTGCAATAGTGATTGCTACTTTTAACCTTCTAAGTTTTTCTTTGCTTCACTGCTCCTGCTGTGAATTTGAGTATGTTTTATGAAATGAAACAAAGAATTCCATGGTTCATTTACATCCACCGATGTGCAATATTTAATATCGACCTGACCGGAAACATGATTCATTCCTACTAAATTGCCTAAAATCAAAGAGCGATGATAAGCAAAGATGATGATTGATGCAATCTTGGTGCAGTTGCAATGAAAGCATTTTGGCTGCAACACTATTAATTCAATCCGAGGCTCAATATTCTTAGGCAATGCGTCTCGGCAATACGTTGGAGAAAAGGCTATAGGTGACGAGGGTATAGCTGAATTTAAGGAGTATTCGCTATATTTGGATGACATTCAATATCACGAGTGCACAAAAAATCATAGCTGTTTTTAGCTTTCCAACTTGAAAAAATATGCCTAGTAGATATGCTATTAAAACAGCGAGCCGCAACTAGCCAGGTCACCAAAAAAGAAACTGGTCTAATTTAACTTAATTGAACCGAATACTTGATTGTAAAGCGGTAATAAAATTATATTAGAGAAAAACTAGATAAATCGCCAATATAATCAGATATATCATATAAATTTTCGAAAATCCAATTAAAACTAAATCATATTTACTGGAAAGATCCCACGACGGTTGATTTGAAAATCTCGTTATGAATAAAACTGATACGTATAATATCAAAAGCAACATATCAATGAACATAAAGTAACTGTATTTCGAAAAAATAGCAATTTGGTTATAGCAAAATAGAGCCAATACATATTATTGTTCCTGAGGGACGAACATGTAATGCAAGCCATGTCGTTCTCGGTATAACTAAACCTAGGCCTTGGCCTTTAGCTAAGCTTCAATCCTTATATGATATATACTAAGCGTAAGCCCATGCTTGGGTCGGGGATCTGCCTTACCTCGAACTGTATACACTAAAGTTGTTGTTTTTTATAACGATATAATGTAACGCCCCTTAGGCTTTGTATTAAATACTATACCAAACTAATAGGTAAACTTGAGTTAAACTAGTTCTGATTATGTCAAGTCATATGTAATGTTCATTTCAGAACTAGCGAGCACATAGGTACAAAATTTTGGGCTGTGGAAAAGGCTGACATCTTGACAATTTTTTTGTAGCTAGAGTAGATGACTGTCAAAATACAATATATTATTCAACCTTATAATACATTTGAAGCTACATTTGACTTTATCTGAAATTAGCTATTTATATACATCATATTAATTAAAGAAAAGTGATAGCAAAGTAGAACTCTTTTGATTTATTTATTTTATTAGTGCTCTGTTAATCTTGTAATGTGTCTGTACATCATGCGCTCTTATATAACATATTAATTAAAGAAAAGTGATAGCAAAGAAGAACTTTTTTGATTTTATTTTATTTTTATTAGGGCTCTGTTAATCTTGTTAAATGTGTCTGTACATCATGCGCTCTTATATAACATATTAATTAAAGAAAAGTGATAGCAAAGAAGAACTTTTTTGATTTATTTTATTTTATTAGTGCTCTGTTAATCTTGTAATGTGTCTGTACATCATGTCACTTTATATAACATATTAATTAAAGAGAAAATTGATAGCAAAGAAGAAATTTTTTGATTTTATTTATTTTTATTAGTGCTCTGTTAATCTTGTAATGTGTCTGTACATCATGCGCTCTTATATAACATATTAATTTAAAGAAAAGTGATAGCAAAAGAAGAACTTTTTCTGATTTATCTATCTCTATTTAGGGCTCTGTTAATCTTGTAATGTGTCTGTACATCATGCGCTACTTATATAACATATTAATTAAAGAAAAGTGATAGCAAAGAAGAACTTTTTTGATTTACTTATTCTATTTAGTGGGTTCTGTTAATCTTGTAATGTGTCTGTACATCATGCGCTCTTATATAACATATTAATTAAAGAAAAGTGATAGCAAAGAAGAACTTTTTTGATTTATTTATTTTATTAGTGCTCTGTTAATCTTGTAATGTGTCTGTACATCATGCGCTCTTATATAACATATTAATTAAAGAAAAGTGATAGCAAAGAAGAACTTTTTTGATTTATTTATTTTATTAGGGCTCTGTTAATCTTGTAATGTGTCTGTACATCATGCGCTCTTATATATATCATATTAATTAAAGAAAAGTGATAGCAAAGAAGAACTCTTTTGATTTATTTATTTTATTAGTGCTCTGTTAATCTTGTAATGTGTCTGTACATCATGCGCTCTTATATATATATCATATTAATTAAAGAAAAGTGATAGCAAAGAAGGACTTTTTTGATTTATTTTTTATTAGTGCTCTGTTAATCTTGTAATGTGTCTGTACATCATGCGCTCTTATATATATATCATATTTATTAAAGAAAAGTGATAGCAAAGAAGGACTTTTTTGATTTATTTTTATTAGTGCTCTGTTAATCTTGTAATGTGTCTGTACATCATGCGCTCTTATATATATCATATTAATTATAGAAAAGTGATAGCAAAGAAGACTTTTTTGATTTATTTTTATTAGTGCTCTGTTAATATTGTAATGTGTGCGTATGCGCTCTTATATAACATATTAATTAAAGAAAGTGATAGCAAAGAAACTTTCTTGTACTATTATCTTTTAGGGCTCTGTTAGCCTTGTAATGTGTCTGTACATCATGCGCTCTTATATATATCACATATTAATTATAGAAAAGTGATAGCAAAGAAGAACTTTTTTTGATTTTTTTATTTATTATTGCTCTGTTAATCTTGTAATGTGTCTGTACTTAGTGGCTTACTATAACTTATTAATTAAGAAGTGATACACAAGATCTTTTTTGATTTATTTATTTTATTAGGGCTCTGTTTATCTTTTAATGTTTCTGTACATTTTCGCTCTTTTATATATATCATATTAATTATAGAAAAGTGATAGCAAACGAGACTTTTTGATTTATTTTTATTAGTGCTCTGTTAACCTTGTAATGTGTCTGTACATCATGCGCTCTTATATATATATCATATTAATTAAAGGAAAGCGATAGCAAAGAAGGACTTTTTTGGTTTATTTTTATTAGTGCTCTGTTAATCTTGTAATGTGTCTGTACATCATGCGCTCTTATATATATCATATTAATTAAAGAAAAGTGATAGCAAAGAAGGACTTTTTTGATTTATTTATTTTATTAGTGCTCTGTTAATCTTGTAATGTGTCTGTACATCATGCGCTCTTATATATATCATATTAATTATAGAAAAGTGATAGCAAAGAAGACTTTTTTGATTTATTTTTATTAGTGCTCTGTTAACCTTGTAATGTGTCTGTACATCATGCGCTCTTATATATATCATATTAATTAAAGAAAAGTGATAGCAAAGAAGGACTTTTTTGATTTATTTATTTTATTAGGGCTCTGTTAATCTTGTAATGTGTCTGTACATCATGCGC
The DNA here is from genome assembly GCA_030248225.1 of Trileptium ribeirensis. Classification (NCBI taxonomy): domain Eukaryota; kingdom Metazoa; phylum Nematoda; class Enoplea; order Enoplida; family Thoracostomopsidae; genus Trileptium; species Trileptium ribeirensis. The sequence goes on from JASANE010003844.1 coordinate 18,334, forward strand.
TCTTATATAACATATTAATTAAAGAAAAGTGATAGCAGAGAAGAACTTTTGATTTATTTATTTATTAGTGCATTCTAATCCTTTAATGTGTCTGTACATCATGCGCTACTTATATATAACATATTAATTATAGAAAAGTGATAGCAAAGAAGACTTTTTTGATTTATTTTTATTAGTGCTCTGTTAATATTGTAATGTGTCTGTACATCATGCGCTCTTATATATATCATATTAATTAAAGAAAAGTGATAGCAAAGAAGAACTCTTTTGATTTATTTATTTTATTAGTGCTCTGTTAATCTTGTAATGTGTCTGTACATCATGCGCTCTTTTATATATTATCATATTAATTAAAGAAAAAATGATAGCAAAGAAGAACTCATTTGATATAATTATTTTATTAGTGCTCTGTATAACGAGCTATGTGTCTGTACATCATGCGCTCTTATATAACATATTAATTAAAGAAAAGTGATAGCAAAGAAGAACTTTTTTGATTTATTTATTTTATTAGGGCTCTGTTAATCTTGTAATGTGTCTGTACATCATGCGCTCTTATATATATCATATTAATTAAAGAAAAGTGATAGCAAAGAAGAACTTTTTTGATTTATTTATTTTATTAGTGCTCTGTTAATCTTGTAATGTGTCTGTACATCATGCACTCTTATATATATCATATTAATTAAAGAAAAGTGATAGCAAAGAAGAACTTTTTTGATTTATTTATTTTATTAGGGCTCTGTTAATCTTGTAATGTGTCTGTACATCATGCGCTCTTATATATATCATATTAATTAAAGAAAAGTGATAGCAAAGAAGAACTTTTTTGATTTATTTATTTTATTAGTGCTCTGTTAATCTTGTAATGTGTCTGTACATCATGCGCTCTTATATAACATATTAATTAAAGAAAAGTGATAGCAAAGAAGAACTTTTTTGATTTA
>JASANE010003845.1:0-12484 GCA_030248225.1 Trileptium ribeirensis
TACCCAGAACATTCAAAGGTTTTAACAGTATTTACCTGGAGTTGTCATTTTGGAACAATTCAGTTTTTCTTAAAACAGTTTATTGTTGTTAAATGGCCACTGAAGTTTCCTTTGATATTTATTTGGAGTTCCGTCGGTCGTGCAGAGATTTTAAGTAATGTTCACCTAAGACCAACATTGCTGGTAAATAATCATTGACGAGTGACGGAATTGTAAAATAGTGACGAGCAAATCAGATATGGGCAACGACTAAAAATCAGTTTGAATTTGGTTGCTATGGCGTGATCATGGATGGAACGGTTCTAGCTGGAATTTTCTTAATCAACATGAACCATACGTCTAAAGCTAGATATAACAGCGTTTGTCAGTACGGAATATGCTAGTAAACTAGTTTACGCTGGGCTAAGGTGTCAGTGTTTTATCAGTGTTATCAACAACATAACACACTTGGGTTCGTAGACAGATGCTGATTTTGCAGGACTGATATGACACTTAAGTAAAGAATGGTTGTGGGACTATTTGTTTAAGAGCAGTGATCGCTTCGACAAATAGTTGAAAACAACACTGCCATATTCCCGTCGATGACGATTATTTTGTTAAAGTCTGCGTTCAGTCCCCTTTGCCATAATACCATTGTAACTTTTCTAAACTCATTTATGTGAACCCCTAAGCCCAGGCTTTATCTTACGCCTATACGCCTAAATTTTTGGCATAACATACTTACTGAACGTTGTATAAACCGTCGTCTCTTAGAGCTGAGTCGAATGGTGCGAAAATTGTTTCTGTATCTTTAAAATTGACCATTTTCTGGCATTTGACTAACCCGATAGAGCCTTTTTTATACTTTTGGGTATTATAGAGCCTTTTACACTTTTTATACTAAACACATATTATACTAATAGCACATGCTATACCGTGTAATCATTCACCTGTACGTTGACAAAGTAAGTTCCATGCTTGTTACACCGATCAACGATGTGTTTGTTGAAATATTTTATTTGTTCGGCTCATTGTTTTAAATTAACTTTAAATTGAGTTAATTCTACGAGATACGAGGCTGAAAACGCAATTAATTTTGTGACCAAAACTAGTCTATATATAATTTTGAAACTTTTCGATTTAATTCTACGCAGAGGACCAGAATGGTTCTCTAGGTTTTCCGGGTTGTTGAATACGATAAAAAATCTAACTGCGCGGTATACATGAAATAGGTCCAACTCCATAGGCCTATTTCATGCATACAGCACAGTTACAATTTGCGTGGTCTTATGCAGAATGAAACAGAGGGTTCTAATCAACCATAACTATATGTTTAGAATAGTCTTTAATTTGTGTTAAAACCCACTGGTAGCAGGGGCGCAGATTTATCTCGAAAAGGGGTGGACAATACAACCCAAGATTATGTTTCACATCACTTTGGCTATAAGAGAGTAAAAGGAGGCATGGGGACTGTCAGGACATGATAGAGAAGAGAGGGCTGTCTAAAAATTGGGGCGGAGAGGGTATGGACTCCCTGTGACCGTCATCTACACATATAGATGCAAGTGTACTAATGGTTATTTTGAGACTTTAAAGTGGGCTCTGAAATGTCAATTTGGAATATTTAAATAGCCACTGTGCATAAACTACCCATCTCTGACACCCATCGCTATGCACGAGATCTACATCACAGATAGAGCTAAGGACTAGATTTTTCTCATTAGCAGAGATCCGACTAAGATACAGACTTAAAACCAGGTCAAAGACAATGTCAACTTCACCGCAGTGCTCACTTGGGAACAAAGCTAGGGCTGCGACACCGTATTCTCATTCACATATATATATATATATATATATATACACGTACTATATCCATAATATGTATACATAATTTGTGGTGTAAATTTCACACGAGAAAATCGATATATACGAATTTATTCCAGCGTTTTTCATCAAAAATATTGGAAATTGTTGAAACGAAAATATAAAATTTGCTACTTTGAATGAAAAGTTTGGAGAATTGCGGGAAAATAGCTTTTGATTTTGGGTCATTCCTTAAGTAAAAAAAACTTAAAACTGTTTCATGTTTCGGGTATATCATTATTATTTATTGCTTTCTATGTCATAAGTGTGTTTTATTCAAATTGCACACACAAAATTTTGATGGAGATATTTTGAAAATATATAATACATTTTTTAGTTTATTTTAAAATTAATTTGTTAAAGGATTTCTTGAATTCAGAGCTTAGAAGAAATGAACATTTTCTCGATATACTGCTAATTTGGAACCCAAAATATTGTGTTTTTCACTGTGAGGAAACAGAATCGCGTTGTGATTTAAATGGACATTGCTAGCGTATACAGCCCAACGGTTCTAGCATTTCTTTCACGACACCTAAGTGATGTGTAGAACTGGAAGCAACAAATGGAGTCCCCGCACTCGGTCGCTATGCTACCCCTCTGAGGGATGCTACAGTGGGTTCCGGCATTCCTTTCACGACCCCTAAGTGATGTGGAGAACTGGAAGCAACAAATGGAGTCCCCGCACTCGGTCGTTATGCTACCCCTCTGAGGGATGCTACAGTGGGTTCCGGCATTCCTTTCACGACTCCTAAGTGATGTGGAGAACTGGAAGCAACAAATGGAGTCCCGCACTCGGTCGTTATGCTACCCCTCTGAGGGATGTTACGGTGGGTTCCGGCATTCCTTTCACGACCCCTAAGTGATGTGGAGAACTGGAAGCAACAAATGGAGTCCCCGCACTCGGTCGTTATGCTACCCCTCTGAGGGATGCTACAGTGGGTTCCGGCATTCCTTTCACGACCCCTAAGTGATGTGGAGAACTGGAAGCAACAAATGGAGTCCCCGCACTCGGTCGTTATGCTATACCTCTGAGGGATGCTACAGTGGGTTCCGGCATTCCTTTCACGACCCCTAAGTGATGTGGAGAACTGGAAGCAACAAATGGAGTCCCCGCACTCGGTCGTTATGCTACCCCTCTGAGGGATGCTACAGTGTCTAGTCCCCGATAAAGGCCGAGATTCGAACACCCGACAAAACCTTATCCTCTCCAATATAGTCATTGGGCCATCATGTAATGGAATTTTTAATAATGAGTTACATTGTAAACCAAAATTTAAGATTGTTTGAAAAAAATAAAAAAAACTTTCTCATCTGTGTTATCTCAATTTGTTAAATTTTAGAAGAGATTTTGGTCTGAACGCTGATTTTCCGCAATAAAAAAGAAAACTGAGGGAATTATGATGAGGGAACAGGGACACCAGGTGGAGAGGTGGCGGGAATGCCATACTTTCAAGTGGGCAAATTGAGGCTTTTCCTACTCCTTATAGCTGGTAAATGTTTTCATGTACGTTGATGTATTCAGAGATTAAAGCTTTAACACACACTCAACAAGTGTGAGGTCTCGTGTCCGATCCGTTGGACCACATAATCTTCTACGACCACGTTTCTCCAGGGTACACTCCCACAAATTTCGTATGAAGTTTCTCGGAAGGTACGGAGTTTCCTTGTCAGAAATGATATAACTTGAAAAATACCGACTAAAAAATGCCACAAAATGGGATACCACCACCGGCGCCACGACATAACTTTGCTTACCACTTATAAGTCAGTAACCGGAACCCAAAATTTGAAACGATTCCCGTTGCATTTGCATTGCAGAAACGGTGCTAAAATTCGGTATATATACCGATTGGAAGTTAGAAAATATGACTGTGAATTCTGAACTATCGAGAAATATTCAAAGCTGATTATGAAGGGGTGCTATGTTTGTTCATGTTGGAAAGGTTCAAAGTCTGGGCAACGCCATTTTCTTCCTTTGTAAATCTCTTAAGTTTTGGACTCATTTTAAACTAATTTTTTTAAAAATACCCTAACTCGCTCAATCAATTAAGCAACTGTCGTTGCTAGGTCAAAATCCAAATAGCTACCAACCTTATCTAAATATCTCACGAAGATTTTACAAGTAATTGTGTAGCATTTGATTGTGTGACTTTCTGGCCTTCTTTGAGAGAATTGGTACTAAAATTGGGGCCATAACTGGAAAAGGATATTTGAATAAATATGATTTCGACATTTTATTACAAGTAGGTTTGGCTTCTCATGGAATGCAACCGGGGCCAGATTTTTGCCCGGAACCGGGATTCTAGTTTGCTCCATATACAGTTGATCGTTTATTGATTGTACAGCCACGCACGTAGTAATCAGTGATACCAAACAGATATATAGAACAAAAATTTTTATAACAAAAAATCGAATTGTCAAATGTTACATAGATAAAACACTTTTTAAAAAATAATTTTTAGTTCACAAATGCCCCTCCAACTTCAAGTCAGAGCGGGACCTTCCCAAAAATCCATATCTTTTGTCGCACAGAAATTTGAGATCACAAAAAGCGAAATTTTGTTTTCAAGCAACTGTGACTGACAAAAATTCCACCTTTTAATTACATTAGTATGCTGTTCGTGACTGTTGGTGATTTTCAACCTAAGCCATATATTTTATAAAAAAACTCGCTATGCCAAATCATCTCTTATTCGAAATATTTTAGTAATAACGATAATACATTTCTAATTATGGTCCGTAAATGCTTCAATATTTAAAAGTTTTCACTCGGATCATTCCAATCAATCAATCAATCTTAAACCAAGCGTATGTTTGTCCTCAGAATTGAAAACGTCATATCGATCAAAACTATTTAAAACTTTTTGTAGGCTGTTTTCCGAGCAGTTTACTAAAAAAACATTTTTACCTCCGAGTGATAACTAAAACATTTGATATTGAACTTTTCCAAAATAGTATTAGAAAATGAAGCAAATATTTAGGAGAGCCAAAAATAGAGACTTAGACATAGATTTAGTTGACGAGGTTACATGTAGATCGTTGATTGATATCGAAGAATTGCGTGGAAAAAGCCTCGGTTTGAACCGCTTTAAGTCATGATAAAATAATTATTTCTTATTACTTTTTCAAAATATTTACCCTTTTAATTCTGTACGTACTCATTCTAAAAATTTGAGGAAAAATCTTTCTAAAAATTGTCTTAATAGAGCTTTTTGTGCTATCGCCTTGAAAATATTTCAACATTTATGCTACCTGTTTATTCTGAAAAGTAAACTCATAGTGGAACAGAATTGTTGAAAAGAAAATATTTATGCCGTGTAAATAGAATTTTTTACATGTTCATATCTCGTCAGTCAAAATTCGAGATTGGACATACCTTTGTATACCCAGTTCGTCTTGATCGAATGAAACAATAATATAAACTATTTGGTGCATCTGAATAAAAATCTTCGTAAACCTAGTATACCTATAAAACCGCAAAATTGACTGACTCATCGGATGATTGATTGATTGATTGATTGATTGATTGATTGATTGATTGATTGATTGATTGATTGATTGAGTGAGTGAGTGATTGATTGACAGTTCTAAACAAAATGTGAACTCTGTTACTAGATTTTCTTTCAAAATCATGATTTAAAAATGTAAAATTTGGTGTTTGAACCAAGTCAATGAACTCGTATATGCGCTTGTTTTTAGACGGTCGCGTACCATTTTTGTGCTGCTTTAAGAAGACTTAATTTAGATTTAAAGTAAAGTTTCTATCGAACGAAAACTATTTTCCTTTGTTCTTTGGTAGTCTAGCCATATTTTTTATGAATTTAGTATAAATTTTATATTTATTCATTGATTGTACACAGTAAAATAAGCCAAAAGATTTTGTTTCAAAAGGCTCAGTGGTGCCAGTTCGAAACCGGCGGACATTACCTAGTTGGGTAGGGCAGAGCCTTCAACAAAAGTCCCACATGGAGCAGCTGTTCCCTGTCTTGGACAAAGCTTTCCCATCCAATGTGAGCTTTGTCACGTTAAAAAAATATAAATAATTGTGATATTTACGAGCGTTTATTACACTAAAATTTTAGCATCATTTCTTCAACGGGTCTAAAATTGAATGTCCGAAATTGGGGCTAATTTTTGTTGTTGAAAGAAGCCCCCCTGAAAGTCTACGAATGTCAAAATTCGGCTTGATTAAAAAATAACTAAACGTAACAAAGCTTTATTAAAATTCATACAGATCATGGGCGTAGTTCACGAGGAGTTTATGCGGCGTTCACGTTATAATGTCCCCAACGTTTGGAACCTATGTACCCGTCACAGTGTCAGACACACTGTTGACAACAGGGTGTATTAGACACCCCATGTTTTTATTAATAAATTTTTTCAACGGTAGCTAGTTACGCGTATTACCACTTGCCGACAGTGTCAGGCACACCGTGTCTTCTGGCAGCTTTATTGACAGTGTTCGGAATTATTTGAGCAATGTTCATATGGGCTAGATACAAATATCGAGAATTTAGGAAAAACTCCATAGGGCAGTTAACTAATAAACCGCATTAGCTACAGACGGTGTCCGTTGTAGTTAATTCGCGCCAAATAGGTAGCTAAGGGTGTGTACGACACTGTCTAGAAAAAATTTAGTAGCTAAGGGAGTGTCGTACACCCTCGGTATTTGATTTACAGTATGGGTGTCACCCTGACTGTCTATACGGTAGGGTCGCGAATACAGGGGGTCAAAAGTTCCAAACAGCGGGGACATTATAACGTGAACGCCGCATTAGGGAGCGATGCATCACGCTCCAAAATTTCCGTAACCTGGGATCATGCCGGGGTCAAAAATCCCAGGTTAAAATTGCATTTTGCATCCCCTAACCTCTTTTTTCATCCCCCAAAATGCTCGCTTCGCCACAAACTTTTGCAAAAAATTTCCGTAACCTGGAATCATAACCTTTAGGTATAGCGGGGTCAAAAATCCCAGGTTAAAATTGCATTTTGCATCTCCTAACCTCTTTTTTCATCCCCAAAATGCTCGCTTCGCGACAAACTTTTGCAAAAAATTTCCGTAACCTGGGATCATAACCTTTAGCTATGCCGGGGTCAAAAATCCCAGGTTATAATTGCATCTTGCATCTAGTAACCTCTTTTTTCATCCCCCAAGATGCTCGCTTCGCGACAAACTTTTGCAAAAAATTTCCGTAACCTGGGATCATAACCTTTAGCTATGCCGGGGTCAAAAATCCCAGGTTAAAATTGCATCTTGCATCTAGTAACCTCTTTTTTCATCCCCCAAGATGCTCTCTTCGCGACAAACTTTTGCAAAAGATTTCCGTAACCTGGGATCATAACCTTTAGCTATGCCGGGGTCAAAAATCCCAGGTTAAAATTGCATTTTGCATCTCCTAACCTCTTTTTTCATCCCACAAAATGCTCGCTTCGCCACAAACTTTTGCAAAAAATTTCCGTAACCTGGGATCATAACCTTTAGCTATGCCGGAGTCAAAAATCCCAGGTTAAAATTGCATTTTGCATCTCCTAACCTCTTTTTTCATCTTCCAAAATGCTCGCTTCGCGACAACTTTTTGCAAAAAATTTCCGTAACCTGGGCTCATAACCTTTAGCTATGCCGGGGTCAAAAATCCCTGGTTAAAATTGCATTTTGCATCCCCTAACCTCTTTTTTCATCCCCCAAAATGCTCGCTTCGCCACAAACTTTTGCAAAAAATTTCCGTAACCTGGGATCATAACCTTTAGCTTTGCCGGGGTCAAAAATCCCAGGTTAAAATTGCATTTTGCATCTCCTAACCTCTTTTGTCATCCCCCAAAATGCTCGCTTCGCGACAAACTTTTGCAAAAAATTTCCGTAACCTGGGATCATAACCTTTAGCTATGCCGGGGTCAAAAATCCCAGGTTAAAATAACATTTTGCATCCCCTAACCTCTTTTTTCATTCCCCAAAATGCTCGCTTCGCCACAAACTTTTGCAAAAAATTTCCGTAACCTGGGATCAAACCTTTAGCTATGCCGGGGTCAAAAATCCCAGGTTAAAATTGCATTTTACATCCCCTGCCTAACCTCTTTTTTGATCACCCAAAATGCTCGCTTCGCCACAAACTTTTGCCAAAAAATTACGCCAATGACATAGCTCATATGTGTTGCGTCTGTGGGACTGCTGTGTTACATTCATCATCAGCATGTTAGTAAGTATAAAAAAGCTTACTTAAAGGACTTAAGTCACAAATGGGGGTCCACGTCGCTTATGGGGTTTGTACGTTATATGGTTAGAAAAACGCCGTACTGCGGCGTTGCAGGAGAGAAGCAAGACTCAGTATAAGTGTTATCAAAAGTTTATGATAAATTATTGAGAAGAGTATGACACTCTTTGAAATCACCATATAAAAGGAAGGGTCATGATGCGAACCTTACCCCTGATTCTTTAGGTTACCCTCTCAGTTTGGGGCGCCAATGGTATCATGCAGCAAAATTTTTTCGGACCCCCAGTTTGGTTGAGTCGGAAAATTGATACCATGACCCCCTTTTGGGGGATTTCGATCAGTGTCATACTTTTGTCAAGAAATCATGATAAACTCGTCATTTTATGTAATATGTGAAGCATAGGCTAAGACTGGCTTAGTATTTCGAGAATGGCATGGCATAAGTCTTACTAGCGTTCTTATATCTGCCCCCAAGTATCTACTCTGTTGCATGAAGTCTTAAATAGCATGGGCGTATTTCGGCCATAGAATAGGCACGTCCCTTTTAATGTAGTCTTAAACATACGGCGGTACAACTCGGGTAGCGAAAACATCAGCTGTGTTTGATGGCATTGAACTAAAATATGAAGACCCGAACTTACAGTTCACTAAAAATTTTGCATAGAAAGGCTTTTCGGATGCATTGACCTGGACATCTCTCCGGAGCCTCTGGAAAAGATTTATTGGGCTGGACCAGCTATCAGGTCGCCCATAGCAGGGGCAGCAGCACGCTATTCGAAAGTGGGCTTGGGCATCTCTAAAATGAGCGGTGGCAAATAAGGGAAAATTTTGGGCGCCATAAGGAAAACCGTATTCTCGCGCAGTTTTGGCGAAAAGAAGGGGATGCCGCCCCCCCCCTGCGCCACATCTTGCTGCGCCCTTGGCCCATAAACGAACACCGCCGTTAGGGGACAAGAACAAAAACGTTACTGCCTTATTTGTGGCTAGAAACTTTGTTTTGTTGGGCTCCTAACAATGATCATTTCATTGTATGAATACACGAACGAACGTGATGGACTTGATATATTTTGTTCCAAGTTTCTCATAGCAATAAAATTTAAAGTAAATAATGGTATTCAAAGAACCAACGAAGATCGGAGGTTTGGTTGGAAGCATAATAATGATAGTGGCTGGAAGGAGAACATTGTCACAATTGAACCCCGAATTATTCGCACAACTCATACCCTGAAAGATTGGGCCCAAGTCAAGCTGAATGGTTTAGTGTTATATCCTTAAAAAGAACAGCATAGTATAGTGCGGCAAGTTATAAGGTTACAAAAGACGACACCCAAAATGTGGGTTAATTATGAATCACATTGGTGGGTTGTTCACCACAGCCTTTTCCCTAAATTTTTTATCTCCATAGGTATCGCACACCCAGACTATGAACATGAGCCTATCGATTTCAGGATTTACATCTACGAATTAGCGTTATTTCAGTGAAATTCTACGAATTATACATCTCCCAACGTTTCCCTAAGAACATAACCGATTTTGTTTCAAGTGTTATTAAACTGCCTAATTCACATATCTAATTTGGACGTTTGTTAATGTGCTTCTGTTGGCAACAAGGCACGTACCCGACCTATATTTTAGGGCGAACAAACTGAATTTCAGGGCAGCTGGGAAGCAGATTTGAGGTGGTCCGAATTTTCGGAAATTTGTTCGGAAAAAAAATCTGGACGTTTTCGAAGGCACTCAGAGTACTAAATGCGATCTTTTTCGAAGGCGCACCAAAACCTTTACGATTTGCAATTCATAATTGTCATTGCTCTTTTTGGGTTTTCTGGGCACAATTGGTGTGGGAATGTTGGGCAAGCTACCCTTGATGTGAACGTTTTAGGACTATATTGGGTTGGTGTATGAATTCGTGTTAGGATAATCACTTATTTGGAAATTTCTGAGCACGTAATGTTTTTATAGCAATTTTGAGACCCGCTAATCCAGCATTAGGAATTTCAAAGCAAGACAATCGTGTTCTGAGAACGTTTCGCTTACCTTAGAATTTTGGTTATACGATTTCAGAACAACATAAAGTTGGTATCAGATTCTGGGGCAAGCTAGTCTTGTCGTTCAATATCAAGGAAATATTATCGTGGTTCTCAAATTTTGGGCAGGCCATTGGAGTGGAAATATCAGATTAAGATTAATTATTCCTATAGGGAATTTCCAGTCAGTTGATCATTATGCGATATTTTCAAAGGAAATTCTAATATCTTGGTCTGAGAATAGTAAGCTAGTAAATTTCATGAGCGAATCTATAGACAATATTATTTGGTGTTCGAGCATAGGGAGCAAGGCATTAATTGTATATTGGCCTGGGAAGTTTGATAAATATAATATTTCGAAGAATTTTAGGTTTTAATTCTTGCCACATTCGTTTTTTGACTTGAATTTTTTAAGCCAAATTTTCTAACCATTATAATCTTTAGGACCTTAATGTATATTTAAAATCGAACGTATTTGGTTTCCAAAATTTTACCAAGATGTAAACGCGGGCTTCCGACTTTAAAATATGACGTTGACTACAGGGTTTATTAGATCAATGAAACTATCTGGAAGTAGTAATTGGCAACAAGAGATCTTCCAGACATTTGCTGCATGTTTTTAGGATTTCCAAAATTTAGAATTTGTAGTTTTCGACTAGGAATTGTCAAAAATTTTCTAGTCCAGAAAAATTTGTCAAAAACTTTCAGCTTACTTAGGGATATGTTTTGCGCTAAATCTAGGATTTAGTTCACTGAAACTGATTATGCTTTGGATGTGCTCTGTTTGTTTGTTGCTAAAATTTTAGTGTTTTGAATAAATGAAACTGTATAAAAAAATTTTATATAACGAGAACTGTAGGTTGTGTTGTTTCAAGTTTTTAATATCTAATTGACGTCATCGAAATAAGTATCATAGCTGCTATTTAAGCAGCTGTAACAATTGACATCCTCCGCTTATTTGACATCCAGTGTTTCAGCTGTAAGCGGTCTTTGTCAAACATTAGCAACATAGTTCAAGTAAGTTGTTTTATTTGTTATACATGGTTGTTCCTAAACTAAAAGTAACTAATATGAAATATTATGCTTGGTCGCTGATTAAGCTGCTTCGGGTCGGCTATCAGTCCCCAAAGCTAGGTAAAGTATCTAGTGTTTTATCAATCCCATTGTCCACTGCAATGCCTTGTCCTACACAGACTCTTCCCAGACTAGTCCCTGTTGTTATGAATTTTTGTCAATAAATTGTTCCAAATTTAGCGTCAAAATTACAGATTGACATAAAGTGTTCATTCAACAATTCCATATACTTTACCTTATAAAATGAGGTGGTTCCTTTCCATTCCCTATTAGGGCGTGGATATAGACCCTGAGGCTTACTCGCGAAATATCCCATGGTTGTATTACGGGAGTATTGGTTACCTCTAGCACAAATTATTTTTGCCAGCCTCACGCCAGAGAGTCTTTATGAGAAAGAAACATATTAAAGAAGAACATGATCAACTATTATACAGTTTTTCTTCTATATCGCAAAAAATCTAAATCTTGCAACCGAGAGGCCCCAAATCACTCGCATGGCAACCTATGAAAGTTGACCATCAAACGTCGCATGATTGAGTAAATTAAATTACATGATTGCCATTCTGTTCCGTATATCAGTTTTTTACAATGGATTCACGGTTAGCAATATCACTAATTACCGCTAAAGGCACATTTAAAGGCAAAATATTAGCAGTTGTAGAATGGTTCATGACCCAAGTTCCATACATTCTGTGAACATGATCCGACGTCTAAACAGACTATAAGGGGGTTGCATTGACTCCAACTAGCCTTGAATGAAATGAACTTTAAGCAGGTATATTGACTTAGAAAGTCCCGAAATCAAATCGGAAGCTTTATGATTTATAGGACCCTTGTTATTGCGGGAATACCACAGGCGGTGGATTTGCAGATTAGGTGCTTTGTTGGTTTATTGCGTGTCGTGAGTGGATCCATAGCTCTAGTGACGCACTAGTGCAGCTTAGCAATACTAATAGCGGTTAATCACTTGCTGCGTTCATCTAGACAAAGGACCGGCAGTTGAAGCGATGAGGGACGAACACCTGCTGAAGTTTTAATGTGGCACTTATGAAAATGTTCTTTTGGTTCAGTCCCGGCTCAAGCGTCCACAGTTTTCTCTAAGACTGAACGCCAGTCGTAGTGCTGTCATAAGGAGATACGTCCGCAGCGATTCCTTTACAAAAATAAAAAATCTTAAAAGGCTTGTCAATATGACACGTTCTCACCTTGAACCTCGTATATTTACATAGTTGGGTTCAGAGCCGAACAAAAAACTCAGTCTTGTAATTAATTATTAAATTCCCACTTAGCCGAGTAAGTAATGCAGCATATTCGCTAGCTTGCGGCCAATGT
>JASANE010003847.1:0-19200 GCA_030248225.1 Trileptium ribeirensis
TGTAATCCTGCCCTAATGAATAGTCCGTAAACTTGAAACTTCGAAGAACCCATTGAGTACCGATTAGCCACATTGGTTCTGTTTTTGCCCTAGCCAGGTATGTAAGTAGTGATATATTTTTCTATTCCACAATAAAATTAAATTTCCTGCCTAAAATTTCCCACGCTTTTCAGATGTTGTCAGACCTCGTTCAAACAGCGAAAGCTAAATCTAGCGCTAACTAAACATGAAAATATCTTCAAACCTAATAGTTAAGTACAATGGTACAATGCCCAGAATGTATAACCTTTAACAAAAAAGAGCGAGAGCAGCAATTTATTTTAGCGTTGAGTGAAATAGGCTTTCCTGGCCGAGATGTGCAAGCCGTAGCAACTTCATATAACAACTGTTCTGCCGTGATCTCGTACCTATAAATCGTTAGTATCCGCTCTTGTTTAAAAATTGCCAACTAAAATGAGACAGTAAGACTACAAATGTTATTAGATAAATCAGGGACGTCCAGATTGGGTTATCTAAAAGGTCTTTATGGAAATTAACTAAGACTGTAAACGGAACCCCTAAAAGTGTTGCTGGACACGCACTTTCCTGTCTCTGTTGCATGCGATTTCACGAACTACTGCATTTCTAGAAGCAAACTCAGAGCTAATACAACAGTCCTAAATTATGCTGCGGCACAGTCGTCTTAAATAAGATCAAAAATATCTTCCCTACTTTAAATAGCCTTAAAGCTCTAGGGACAGGTGGCACTTTTCCGCGACTATTAAAAAGGCCAGGTGCACCGTTATACAGCATACTGGTAAATATTGTTGCTGCATATATGTCACGCGGTTACGCTCTACAATTGTGGAGAATCTCATAAGTCGTGCTCATTCAAACCTTGCGAAGAACACTAACGATGAGCCAAAATCTTTCACATATATAACTTTTTTGCCTTTGTTCTAAAATACTACAGAAACGTCTAGATAGATATTTGCGTGATGCATACTAGATTGATCTAAAATTCAATCCCAAACAACACACATATCTGCGGGTTAAATCAACCATCTCTACACCGCATGAACTTGTATCTGTTGGTGAAACATACCATTTCAAAACCTTTACTGTATTAGTCCGCTTCTTAGATGAGGTGCATTTTATATCACCAAATCGCAGTAATTTGCTAAGACATTTCCTAAATTCGATATTCCAAAATGCATCTCCGCTTGGCCTAAAAATTTGCTAAGTTTGGTAAACGTCACCAGGGGATCCGCTCTAGGTGGAGTATTATCTCTATTACTTTGGTGCAAGGCCGTCGACGACTTTTAAACTGTTTAAATTCCAGAGATGTAAATGCCCAGGCTTATTCAGATGACGTCGCAACCGTATGCTTAGATATGAGAAAGCGGCAGTACTACGAAATGACACTGCGCGGCATTGACTGAGAAAAGACGAACAACGGCGTCATTGGAAAATTAAAATCAGCCCGGAAAAGTGTAGTATTGTGCGCTTTCGAAGACGTGGTTGCACCATAGACCTAATGAACTTTAGAATCTTCAGTGCTAATCTTGTACTTGTTGAGTAAGTAAGTATTTAAGTATATATTTGGCTGGACTCCAAATTGAGTTAATAGACAACATTGGAATATGTGGCTGACAGAAACACGCCTGCGATTATGGTTAGTAAAACTGTCCATGACAAAACAGGCGTCTACGTCTAGGCAAGATTGCACGGCCGTACAATGCCATTATTGCGCTAACAGCAAGCTAAGGAGCCCCGAGTGGCCGCATCGTACTCTAAAAACTCTGTTCAAGACAAAACTGTGTACGTGCAGCGGCTTGTGATATAGTTAATAACAGTGTTATAAGAACTATACAAGATATGAGACAACTTGCTTAAAATTGGGATGCCACCAATTGATACAACAAGCAATGGCGAAGCTATTTTAGGCAGCCAAATTAAAATCTTGTGAATAATGGATTACTAATGAAGAAAGTATCGGTCACTTAATAACAAAGCAAATGGCTTACAATATACGCTTGCTAGGTGCACGCAATGGCATGTTGCTAAAACAGCACCACGACTAACACCCCTGGACAACCTATATTCCAGACAGGACCGGCTGGTTGTAGCACAGCATGGTTTCTTCATAACCTATAAACTATTACACGGACGGCTCACGCATGAATCTACATGGCGGACAATGAACTGGAGCTGGGTTGAACCACACCCTTCAGTAAAATATCATTTTAGGCAGCCTACCATTAGTCTTTCAGGCTGAAGTTTACAATATGGTTGTAATCAGTCATTTATCAAATCAGGTCGCAGGGACGAATATATTCATCAACCTGATAGCAAGGCTACACTCCTGACACTGTCTACGCGAACAGTCATTTATAAATTAATCGCTTCCAGCATTGAGACTATGAAGCAACTTTATGATCATTATAACAACGTAACACTAAGATAGCTACCAGTACACCCTGGCTTGTACGGAAATGAGAGCTCTTGTTCCTATTCTTGTTTTCCTATGTAGTTCGTTAGGTGTCCCTGCTAATACAAAAATCATTCTATTTTATCTACTAGAATGGCCTTTAGCCTTATGCTGGGCATGTATTAAAGTTCGATCCGATGCACATTATGTTCAATGAGATTATGCGTTCGGGGTATTAAGTCCGATAATAATGATGATAACGACAACAACAATTTTGAAATTTATGTACAACCACGAGAATTTATTTTAAATAAAACACATCCGGGGATTAGACCGTTGTGTATAATGATATCGCGTGTAAAGATCGGGTAGGAGTAAAACACGGACCCTGCCCAGGGTAAAAGCTGGCCCGCACCCGGTCCCAAAGGTAAAGAGAGCCGTATTAAAATGAAGCACTGTCAAGAAGTGAATTTATTTTATTTCAATTTTAAATTTATTATACACATGACCATCCGCTGTGAAACTGTTTTGTGTAGGTTCCTAAGAAACGTAATGTTTGTACACTGGTTGATTTATACGGCAGTGAAAAAGAACGATTTCTTGACTTTTTCAAGACAGTTTTTTCTCTTTATGTGCGGAAATCTTGCGATAATACTATGTTTTACCCAACTCCGACAGAAAATAAGGATGTATTCGCCGTTAAGTTAGTGAGCGACACTGAATTTGGGGACGCTGAAAAACAGCTTCAGTCTTCTCTTGCGATATCATCCGATCGGTGTGATCGAAAATATACGGTGACTGTGCCGACAGACGTTGCGAGCCTCCATAGCCACCGGTTCGCTGTCCACGAAGTCGAAAGCGGCAACTGTTTCGTCACTGTCGATGGTTGTTACTTGTTTCATCGCATGTGTTTCGACTACGTTGCTTTACAATTCTTGTCAGTGTTTCATTTTAATTAGTACGGCTCTCTGTACCTTTGCGGTCGGGTCCGGGGCCGGCTTGTACCCTGGACCTGGTCCGTGGCCAGCTTTTACCCCCTAGGGCCGTGGCCGGGTATTACCCTACCCTAAACATTTCGTTTTTAGATTTTTGCCGTTGCTGCTTTATAGACGCAAAATTGATGGGGTAGGGGTAAAACCCGGCCCCAGGGGTAAAAGCCGGCCCCGGACCTGGCTAAAGTTAAAAGCTGGCCCCGGCTAAGGGTAAATGCTGGCCACGGCTAAGGGTATAAGCTGGACCCGGCCCCAACAGTAAAGAGAGCCGGCCCCAGCCCAGCGTAAAAGCCCGCCCCTACCCAGGATAAAAGGCAACCCTGGCTCCTAAGGTAAAGAGAACCGCATTAAGAATGAAGCGCTAAGAAGAACTGTATTAATTTTTTTGAATTTTAGAATAATTTTACTTTATATTGCGATTATCTACGTGTACAATGCGCTATTTATGGCTGACACTAGCAGTGGTTTTTCAACTGAAGACGTGTTTTCAACTGCCAAAGCAGAACCAGAGGAACAAGGTATTACTTTGGAGTCGTGTGTATAGCAATTTATGGGTTTGACGGCCTTGATAGAGAGCTATCCGGCAGTGAAATCGTCGACGTATTAACATCACCTGGCTCTTTTAATAACGTTTCACACCAACCAGCACTTAAGCTAATAGCTGGAGAAGTATATCTATATCGCTTATAGATGTGATCAGTACTTCTGGATTAATAACGAGAAGAAAAGTGTACCACGGGGTTCCAACTCGGTGTATTATAAAACTTTCTTGAACATCGTTACGAGTGGTGATAATTACGGCTCTACTGACTTCAGAAAATTCGAATACCAGTTGATTGGTGTTGGTACATTATGTCGGGTACCATGATATCAGTGAAAATATCAGTTTTAACATACAGACACGCTTTTGGAAGGATCTCCGGTTATAACTTTTGCTTATCTGGTGCATGACCGAAAATATTCTAAGGACCATATACAGTATGTCTCAGATATTTGTGAAGGCTTATCGAAGTATGATAAACAAACAGTCCCCTTTGTCAAGGACAGGGAGTATTCTCTCCCATGTTTGCCAACCTGCCTGAAGCAGGAATATTGTTGGAATCATATTCTACGGGATGTCCGCAATTTCGCTGAATATTTCGTGCAGCGTGCGAAAGGCAGTTCTTGTCAGTGTTTCATTTTAATACGACTCTCTTTACCTTTGAGGCCGGGTCCGGCTATTCCCCTTGGCCGGGTCCGGGGCAGGGTTTTACCCGTACCCAAATAAAGGGTGTATCTTTTAAAGAATTACTGCATTTTCCTGTCGAATTTTGCACAGGTTCAAGCTTCTAGCCCAGCTAGAGTGTGACTGGCTGTTTACAGATGTTTACTGTTCATTTCTTGGTTAGTTTCTGGGCTCTCCAAATTTGAGGGGAGGGTGGGGGGTGGGCTGGCATTTTTCGGTGCCCCCTGGTTCAGAACAGGTGCCTGCCGGTTCGTGCCCCCTGGCGAAATTTCGGGCTACCCCCAATTCGGTGCCGCTAGGCAAATTTTTTTTGTTTCCAATGCATCCAAATTATGAAAAATTTGATCAAAATTTGTACTAAAATTGCGTTCTGAAGCCAAAAATTTCGCAAAATTTGTTAAAATTTGCTTCAAAATCACTTTTTCTCTCCATCAATAGCATTTGGGCAGTGTTTCTGACACAATTTTTAACCGTTTTTCTCTTGGCAAATTGTACCCTGAATCGGGCGCCCCTCGGTTCGGAACCAGGAACCCTAAATTTTAGGGGGTTCAATATATATCTTTTAGAACAATAATTAGCTATTAAAACTTAAGTAAATCTGTTTTAAATATCCCTCAGTTGAAATAACAAAGAAGATGTGAACGTTCAGTTAGAATTTGAATTTGCTGATTTTCTCTGCTATTGTTATTTGTTTTGAAGGAATGGGTTTTCTTTGTAAAAGTTATGATTTTTAGCGGCACATTCTCTAACCACGCTGTGTTGTATTAATTTGGAAATCCTGGATTTTCCGAGTCAAGCTTCGTTCAGTTTAGTAAATATTTTCAACGTGTCAAGTTTCAATCTTAACTTGGGCTTTGTTACAGTTCTAACTTTCAAACACCTGGTTCTGTGTAACATGTCTATGTAAATACCAATATTTAAAGTTTGACTTTGCTCAAAAACATCGTGACTTTAAGATCTACCTCAGTGTTAGGTTTTCATTACCGATTAACTATTTAGTAATGGTTTCAACGGCAGGCCGGAAGTAACTGGGTTGGTTACGGACAGGAACCGCTAGTGCCTGCCCTTAGGACTGGACTTTCTACTTTCCCCAACTTCTCTTCTATCCATCGGTAGTTCTTGTCCTTCAGGATACCTTATCACTGAAGACCCGAATTGTTTTTCTTGGTGGTATTCACTGGGGTGGGACAAGGTTTGGAATAATTTCTTTGTGTTTCTATGACACTTCGCTCACTGGTACTGGAAACACTCGTGTGCTGGGGAAACTGTGCTTGGGGGACCGAACACTAACTGTTCAACAGACTAAGTTCTATTCATTAAATCCACTACCTGCGTTGCTGTCTTCCAATTTTTTCTTTTATTATTGCGAAATAGCTCGACTACCTTAATGCAGTTTCAGGCCAAGGACTAAAGGATTTGCTTCGTTAGTAAGGGTTTCTACAAGCGTATGTGTTGCATGTCACAAAGATTTTGTTAATCTGCCTTCGCATTTTAAGGGGACTGCTGGGCCGTAGTATGCCCAATATTAAAGCTCTGTAAAAGTTTTTACTTCAGTTTTTTTAAATTAATTTGATTAAAATTTTGTTACAAATTTCTTAAGGGTTAAATTAATAAAATTTTGTGAAAATTCTGTTTTTTCTATGGCTCATTACCAGGGAGGAACCGCAATTCCGGTTTCGGCAAAACGCATAAACCATACCGGAACATGATTTATTACATACGGATTTATTCAAACTGTGTATTCAACTTTGATTTAGACCTCTATTAAAATTTTTAATCTAGTTCAATTAGTTCATATTAGTGAAATCTTAAGTCAAGAATCTAGTACTCAGCTGCGTTAAGGAGAATACTTTACAAACTATTTGCGATTTCTTAACCTATAAATTATTTAATACTTTTGCAAAACGAACTCGTGGATCAAAATTTTACTTAATGTAGTATAGCGCAGTTGGGGTTTAGCCCATATTCCAGGAGATATCCATGTCCATTAACCACTATGCGAAATTTCAGCACTTGTGCTGGGGGTAAGCCGAAAAACTCACATCATGGATGCATCATAGGTTTGTCCGTAGATAGACGGAGATTAAATAAGTTACGAATATACTAAAAAGTTCAAATGTGCAAGAGAATTATATTAGTGACTTTCTTCTGACACCGATCAAAGATAGCGTCAGACAAACAGCGCGCTCAAATAATTACCGGACACACTCGTGGTTAAGGCAACACATGTTAAAACTTAAAAATTTCATAGTGGCGCCAGTCTATTTTGCCATGTTCGTGAAACAGTCAATTACTTCTGGGGTAAATGTGCAAGCTTTCGCGAGATAGAGATCTTTGGCGTCGCCGTTGTTCCAGATGATAAACAGAAATTAGGATACTCATCAGGTTTGTTTTAGAGACGGAAAGACTCACTTGAATTGAGTAGTATTAGGTTTAATTTATAGTGGACTAGCGCAAAGGCTATCTTATGCCTACGCCCCACCCATTGGGACATAGCTGTAACTTTTCGTCTTTCTCTTTCTATCCATCTACCTGTACAACTCAATAAGCCCCGACTCGGATCGACTGTCTCGCTATTAACTGGACATAATCAACTGACTGTTGATCTCTTTAAGCTGGTAATGGCTCATAGCAGTAATAGCATAACAGTGTTGCTGAACATAGTAAGCTTATATGGTCATGCTCATTTGAACCTTATCAATTTTCGCATTGGCGGTATCAAGGAAGTAGTCAATTTGCCGTGGAATGCTGCAACTGATCTTATTAGAACGGCATATTCTTGCCTACGCACAATAATGCTCCGACCTTAATTTTATATTTTATCATTTAAACTCAGCTATCGCACACCTCATCAATAAATTATTATTAGAAGTATTACTGATAAAACTTGAAGTCATTTACACATGAACAAGAACTATGACTCTCTTAAGGTAGCCAAATGCCTCGTCATCTAATTAGTGACGCGTATGAATGGATTAACGAGATTCCTACTGTCCCTATCTACTATCTAGCGAAACCAAAGCGGTAGGAACGTGCACCGCGAAGTCGGTGGGGAAAGAAGACCCTGTTGAGCTTGACACTATATTAATTCAATATTGCGGCGATCACGGACAGAATTGCACACAGATACGCACGCAAACGGGTTTACACACACGAACGCGTTTAACTACATTTGCGTGAGATTTTGTGCAGTTAATTTTGTGCCTAACTGTATGTAACAAGAAACTTAGCCATTTTGTAAAACCCATGCTTTGACTGAGAGCTATTCGCTGATACCGCCTCCGGCAATACTTTCACCACATAAAACCAAACCAAGTGCATTTTACGGCTTCCTAGGTGCGAAATTTCGAGGAAAATTTATCGTTAGTTCACACAGAGTGAATGCCATAACAGCCAAACAAAGGAAATATTTTTATATACTGGTAGATCGTTTCGAAATACTTCCTAAAGAATTGAACCAATCCTAGCCATGCAGTTGTGCCAAACGAAAAGATAGAAGAAATTTTTTATTTTTGCAACTTGTTTATAAAAGTAATATCAGCATTAAGCATGTAATTGGCTGGCCTATCCACATCCTTGAGAAATGCACGGAAATCTTTATAGTTCCCATGTTAATTTTTGGAGGAAATTTAGATGTGGATGACTAATAACTTTTCTCTACGCAACGTTACTTATGTTTTCATGTACTTAAACTGTCGTACGCGTTATATTTTAGATTTAATTACAACCAATTGACAGCTTCAGTTGAATTTGACACCATTCGACTGAACTTGTCAGTTGGGTATAAATCTATACATTTAATGAGAAAATATTTTTTTGAAAAACTTCGATAGCAAAATCAGCGCTTTATCTTCAACACTGACGAAATTCGTCCTATTGTAGAGATAAAGGAAATCACTTTACACCTCTCTGTATTTTGAATCGCTAACATAGTTGAAGAGAACACATAAATACAATCACGAACAGAAATAAGTGCAATCCAAATCAACCAGCATGATATTTATAAATTTGAAATTTAGTTAAATGTACCAACACCAATTGTTGAATATACAGGCATTATCAGGCTTAATCAGAATCGATGAGAATCAAAATCGATAAAATTTGATTCGCTCAAAAGAATCGAAATTCTGCTTAATCGAAATCGGTTGAAATTTCAATACATTTTCAGTATTTCTGGTCGCAACTATAGCGCTTGTTCGTTGTACAAATTGTAATTACTTTCATCGTTGTCGCTTAGGGCAAAATTTGCGTTGCGTCACCAGTTGTTTATAATTAAACATCTAAAAAATGCCGATATTAAAAGATGAGAGCATGCTGAAAATATAGTATTATACCTGTTGGACTATTTCACTAAACGCCATCCTTTGAGTTGACTTGATTGCATGACGTGGGCACGACACTTTTTCAATGCAGTAAACCAGTGCTGGTGCTAAGAATTGCCAAACCAATATATCACTTGCAAATAGCGGATCCCGTTTAAGCAATGTTGGCTGATCAAGCAAACCTACAACTGCGCAAGCATGAGAATCCATAATGATTTAATTATATCATAAAATTCTATTTAAGTATAGCAATGGCCAAAAACATCTCGAACAAAATATCAATTTCGGCCGTATTTATGACGTTTTTCCGATTTTTTATTATCTTTGGTACCTAATAATTTCGAAAATAAAATTTATAATAAATTCTTTCGAACAGTAGTGAGAATATTTATTGATTGGTGTAAAAATCATCTAAGTAGACTAGTACCTTGACTTATCGCCAAGACAGCGAATTTTGAGTGTTAATATATTGCAGATATGGACCTGGGTCAATGGGTCAAATGAGTCACTATTTTGGCTGGGTAACTGTGTCAGTCGGGGAACAGGGTCACTGTGTCAGTCGAGGAACAGGGTCACTGTGTCAGTCGGGGAACAGGGTCACTGAGTAGCCACCTCGGTGTGTCACTGGGTTGTCGGTCGTGACCCAGTTGCGCCTATGCTACGAATGTTGGGCGCCTTAAGCAGTCTGATGCATTCCGCTTTCACTCATTATAACAATAGCTGTATTATTGAGTTTTCTATTTTTTATATAATCTGCCTTTCATTGTTCAACACTTTCACTGTGAATTCATACAAGCGTTGTTTTTATTTAGGTTTTAAAACTATTTGAATTATATTAAAAATTTGGGTAAAAAGTCTGTTTATTGTAAGCTCAGACGATGCCGAAAAGCGCAAGTTAATATACGTTGTAGTAGTTCGAAATTT
Source organism: Trileptium ribeirensis (assembly GCA_030248225.1). Taxonomy (NCBI): domain Eukaryota; kingdom Metazoa; phylum Nematoda; class Enoplea; order Enoplida; family Thoracostomopsidae; genus Trileptium; species Trileptium ribeirensis. Next base: position 9,874 of record JASANE010003847.1, read on the forward strand.
GTTTTAAGGTAAGGCGGCTGGGAATAGAAAAGGCAATCGTGGAATGTGCCTTTCCCAGTAATTAGTCTGGGGTACGCAGCTTAGTTTGCGCCCCTTCCCCCAATCTTGCTGCGCACACATTTTTGCTACAGAGCAACCAGAGGTGTACGGGGCCCAGGGCCCGGGCGGTGCGGACAGTATTTCCTAGCCCTCGCAAGCCCACGGGCTGGCGCGGGCTCAAGCTATAATGCTCAACTGAAATAAATCATCCTAAAATATGACCACCAACCAATGAAACTGGCTCAATTCAACACGATCGGCGTGTTCGAACTCCCACTTAAACGGACATAGCATTTAACACAGCCGTACGTACGTAGCAGTTCCCTTGATTGGGCACTGTTAGCATATGCATACACAGCCTCAGGTAGCAGATTCATTGGCTGGGCGCAGCTAAAATAGTCGACTTATCGTTTAACTCATCCGTACGTACCAGTTCCTTGGCAGAGCGCTGTTGCGATAGCAGATGCATACCCAACCGTATGTAGCAGATCCCTTGACTGGGCGCTATTACGATAGCAGGTGCGTTACGTAGCCGTGCGTAGTATTTCTCTTGGCTAGGCTCAGTTCCGATAGCCTACATACTATTTAAGCGCAGCTGCACTTGATAGACCCCTTGACTGGGCGCTATTACAGTAGCCGACGTAACATTACGCAACCATACACATCTAACACCGCATCGTAACTACAAAAGATTTGCTTAATTTCAGTATTTCGTTAATTTACATGCTGCTAGTTACTGTCGCTGACACTATTCCAATCAAACAGAATCGTCCATAAAAAATTCTGAATTTAACGCTTTTATGGTCAAGCCTCGTACATGTTTGGGTGGGCAGTGGGGCGGTGGGCTGTGAGTGGATCACCACCTCGTGGTACAGCCTGGCCTTCGCTACGTCGCTGGCAAAGAACCCACACGTATGTTGGAAAAAATTAGGGTATACGTGGTGCCATTTGTTTTCTAAAAATGGAAAATCATCTTGAGCACTTTGCTCTCCGTAAATTCAGAGTGAACATGATAGATACCAGAGACAGAATTCGGTCGCTGGGTCAAATGGGTCACTATTTCGGCCGGCTCACTGGGTTAGTTGGGAAACTGGAACACAGGCTCCGTGGGTCAATGAGTCATAAGACAGTGACCCAGTTCCATCTCTGATATATTGTAATTTGGTGTGCATAGCTATATTGAGCATTAAATTTGCAAAATGTGGAATAGTTGAAAAGATATACAGATTATTGTGCTCGCAATTTTCAAGTAGGTGATGATAGAGGACGAACTGCTCTCCAAAATGACACCAAAACATATACATAGCCGGGGCTCTCCATTCGCTGAAAATTTTGCCAGGGGCATGAACCGGGCCCCCTGGTTCCGGACCGAGGGCGCCCGATTTCGCCAGGGGGCATTGTGACAAGACAAAAATCGTTAAAAATCGTGTCAGAAACGTTGCCAAAACGCTTCTCATGGAGTGAAAAAGCTATTTTGAAGCAAATTTTGACAAAATTTGCGAAATGTTTGGCTTCGGAACTTAATTTTAGTACAAATTTTGATCAAATTTTATATAATTTGGACCGATTGGAAACAAAAAAATTTTTCGAGAGCAATGAACCGGTGGGAGCCCAAAATTCTGCCAGGGTGCTCGAACCGGGCGGCACCTGTTTTGAACCAGGGGGACCGAAAAATGCCAGGGGCGGCCCACCCCCTCCCAATTTGGAGAGCCCAGATAGCTCGAGTGGTTAACAAGATATTATCATTTTCGTGAATTTTGGGTCCCATGGGCTCACCGAAAACCTATTTTGGACCCAACCTTGTAGTGTAAGTAACAATAGCATCACACCAGTAGTAGCTACATAGGGAATAACTTGCTCTATGAAATGAGACCAAAAACAGTACATAGTTAGAGCGGTTGACCATTTTCATGTATTTTTGGTCCCAAGGTCCTATTTAGAATTCTTTTTCACCCTACCTAGCAACATTAAGTAATGGGAATAGCAGCACACTATTTGAAGTTACATAGAGGATGAATTTCTCTATAGAATAAGGCCAAACACATCTATATAGCTCGAGTGGTTACGGAGGTATTACAATTTTCGTGTATATCGGGTATATTGAAAAAACCTTTTTGACCCAACTCTTTAGAAAAATAATGACAATAGCAGCACACTATTTGCAATAAAGGTTGAATTGCTCCACAGAATGAAACCAAAAACGCCTCTACAGCTCTAGCGATTGAAGGCATACCAAAAAACCCTTTTTGACTCACCCGTTCAGCAAAATAATGACAACAGCACCACATTTGCAACTATATAGCGGATTAATTGCTCTATAGGATGAGATCATACACATGTCAATTGCTGGAGCGGTTGCCAAAATACTACCATTTTATGTGTATTTAAGGTCGCATAGGTTACTGAAAAACACTTTTTGACCCAATTCTGCAGCAAAATAATGGAAATAGCATACTATTTGCAGCTATTTATAGGATGAACTGGTCTACAGAATGAGACCAAAAACGTCGACATAGCTCAAACGGTTGCGGAGATATTACCATTTTCGAGTATTTTGGGCTTATGGGCCCATTTTAGAACACCTTTCACCCAAATTATACATTCTAAGAGAATCGCGCAGCAAAGCACTGTATATCTCTTTATTGAGACGTATTTGCTCTACAAAATGAGCCCAATTTGACTCTGATATCTGTACCGATTGTCGAGTTTCAATAAGTAACGTGATTTTTTGGGCTCTTAGGGACCCGACCCAAATCTCTTAGCTCCATTTTTTGGGGAAGATGATGGAATCCGGACTTCGCGTATTTGAAGACAAATAGATGTTTCATGCCTTCAACTCAGCTATCGCGTGAGTCAATCCGCCCAGCCGAAGTTGAATTATGCGTGTCAAATCCAAAAACACCCAGAAACAGACATCGTGGAAATTTACCACTCTGGTCAGCGAGTATCCCTCGCTTCGCTGGTTTCAGTCACTCACTCACTCAGAATTCAATAGGTTAGTTACTCCCTTTTATGTGAAAGCATGTATGCAATCGCTAAGGATAAAGAGAATCCGTTAACCCGTAAACCGATTCAGCTGATTTTCAACCATTCCATTCAACTCGTCAATGCGGTTCGAATGACATATAAAATTATACATTTATCTAGAAATTTTTTTCGAATTTTTTGGTAGCTAGTGGACCATTGGTAACCCAAAAACAATCGAAAACATTTGTTCTAACTGGTGCTGAAATGTATATTTTCTGAACCTACTCGTGAAATTGAACTGAATGGTTCCAAAATTATCACTGTTTGTTCAAAATTTGCAAATTTCGGTATACAGCGGATGCTAGGAAAGACCCCAATACTCTTCTGCTTCAATATAAAGCGCAGTTAAAGCATAGAAAAGTAACATTTTGTATGAATACTGATAAACGTTGCTTTGTTGGTTCGGCCGGAAAGGTTTATTCGAAATATCTCAGGAACAAAAGAAGGTATATCATGGTAATGTTTTTCTGTGAAGATGGCAAAGCCACATCTGGCAATAAGTACCGAAGTTCCGGAAGCCCACATCTCGACACAGAGGTGCCACAGGGAAAAATGGAGACCACAATGAGTCATCTCATGGAGATCTACAACTTTGGTGATTATCGCTTTTTCTTGAACCACTTCCTGGACCGATGTGAACCAGAATATAGCCAACCTTTGCCTGTTGTTGCCTTCAAACGAATGTCTATAAGGCTATCAAGCATGCCGAATAAGATGGTTTTTATTTCTATAAACAGTTCATCATGGCTATAGTACAACTTTTTGGGGGGTCAAAGTTTTTACGGTCAACAGGCTCAATTAAAAAAGTGTCTGTCTTTTTTGTTGGTGATATATGCGTTTACGGCTTCAAGAAAGAACTAAATAGGCTTCTGGTGCGATGGTTTGGCTACCTAGGGATCTGAACAAATATTAAATGTATTTTCAGTTGGTTTCAAAATTTTAAAAGATTTATGCTCGACTTTCGGCGAACCCGAGTTTCAAAAGAATTTTGTCTGCCATCACATATTTTGGTTATGCGTTGTTTTATGCGCCTTCACATCAATTACAGATTTTGTATTAAGCAGAATACGCGGTGTTCCTTAACTCCTATTTGATACCATCATAAGGCGCCAAGGTTTTAAAATAGTACATAATATGTATCAAAAACAAATTCTGTTACAAGTAAATACAGATAATGACAACATATGAAACAAAGCTCGTTGTATTTCACACTCACTTGCAAGATTACTTGCATTATAAAACATATATACAATGTTCCCAAAGGATTATCATCATTTCACCTCACTTCAAAAATTATTTAACATTATACCAGTAAACAATGATAATGTCGACATGCACGCGGCGCTACTTAAAAGCCAACCTGAAATTGACAACTGAAGCAACAAAGCGAATAATTTGTAGGAACAACGAGATTAAAGATAGAAAATATGAACAGCGAGGACCAGCGCAAAATTAAACAGCTAAAAAGGCCGTAACTGATTTCAAGGAGATTTTTGGAAATTGCGAATATTTAGGGTGCGCCTTGAAGAGGATATTCACGGGGAATCAAACACATCCAGGATAGACCAGATTCATCTTTAAAGAGCGCGCCCTTCGGTTTTCTGACAACACATTTCCACTTATAAAAATATAAGCTAGACTTTGACAATCCATATCAAGAAGTGTTACATATCATACGAGAACTACAACTCTGCTAGCCAACACTTTTTGTCAAATTCACGAATATAGGTACACAAAATGATGTCCTTAAGGGATACCTTTAAATCTTTTAAAATGTCACATTTTTGGGATAATCGTTAGTAGCATTATTTATATTCATTATAATGTTTTTCCAGGTTGCTTGAAAGATAGAGTGATTCATTCAACACTATACCTTAGGACCCCGCACCCTTAGATGATGCATGATTAGTTGATTTTTCAACTGGAATTCCCGTTTTTGCCGTTTTATGCAGTGTTTTCAGATCAAATTTCCACTTCTTCCACTTTACAGGTCAAATTTCCCATTTTCAGCAAAACATTTTTGATGTGTACCATGTCAAATGAGTAATCCAGGTCATCAGATTATCATAGTTCCCGCTTTCAAGAGAGTTCTATAATAGACTAGTAACTCGCACGTCGGAGGAAATCGAATCACTGCGAGCGTTGCTAGTCCCTGCTCAGAGACTATTTCAAAATTCGAAATCGAGCTCCCTGTGACCCCATCAAAGACTCATAAGGACAACAATCCACCAGAAAACATTTTGTAACATTACTGCCATTTTCGGCACAGTCAACTTCATAGTAATTCCTTTCATCATATTCGATAACTCCAATAACATAGATCCAGTAGCTGTCTGCGAAAAACTAAATTTAAAATGTCAAAATCGGAATGTTTTTGGACTAAAATTTACAACAAAGTTCTAGCTGTCGATGAAAGAATTTTGCATAGAGCATCATTATTGTGCCTAGTAGCGGTGATAATACGGGTAAAGAAAAATTGATTTCAAAGGTTCGATGACAGATTTCCCGTTTTTTCTCACTTCTCTATCAATTTCATGTGTTTTCCGTTTTTCTATATTCTGTCATCTGTGGCAATCCTCAAGCTACTAGTTGTTAAACCTGTTATTACAAACGTCTTCGATGTTGAAAACAATGGCATCGTTCATTCGTGTACGATGTACCATTTTAATAATACTGTATATACGCTTTAGCACCCCAACCACCCTTGACAACCATGCATGATTTCGTGAGTTTCAATGTAATAATTCTTTTGCAAACGAGCCATTATAAAGTCTGTTACCGACATTTCCTTTTTGGTATGGCGCTGTACGCTCTGGGATTCTGTCCCAATTAAACGTGCATGATTGCGCAGGATTGTTTTCAATCTAATATTGTAATTTATTAAAACTGTGTATATAAAGTTTTTAAAGGTTCGGAAAACGATGACGCGATTTATTCAAGCGTACGTGCGGCCGACATAATCGTCTTCTAATATTCCTTACAGCGCTTAGAACCCTGTCCCAAGAACCATAAATGATTTCATGGTTTTCAAAATAATGCTCCGGCTACTCCAAATAGGGGGACCTGGGCCCCTCCCAGGTATTTCGTCATCCCCCAGGTTCCCCAGTTCATGCCTCCACATAAATTTTGACCTCCCCAGTTGATGCCCCCGGTAGCTTTCCTAACTAAAAATTACCAATTTTTTATGTGATAGGCAGGGAGTAACCGGAATTCCGGTTCCGGTTCCGGCGAAAATCGTGTTCCGGTTCCGGTTCCGATAAAGGCCAAAAACCATACCGGAACCGGAATTCCGGTTTAAAAATTTTATTTTAAATTTTCCACGTTTTTTGCTTCATCCTGTAATCCAAACATATGTAATATATATTGATGATCATATATAATGATCAAGCTCCAATACAACCAAGCAAAAGAAAAAAGATTAACTAACCAATTTGTTGTGTGAAACGTAAGTAGGGCACATAATTTGAGCAGGAATTTTTCATAATAACCTGCAGGAGTTTTGTAAATCAAGAAGCCAGGTCGATGCTTGTGGCAGCTATTTTACACATGCAGAAGTGTGGATACGCTTGAATTAAGCCGGTCCAACTCGGTAACTGAGTATGACTTATGCAAGAAGTACTTAGGGTATGCTTGGTTAACATAAATTGCGTCAAGCACCCACCAGTGCGCTTGCAAACTTGGTAAAATCAGTCTAAAATGAAGGTATACTTAGTGGATTTAAAATGCATTAAAAATAACTTTTACATTAAAGTTAATGTATTACGATGGTATTATTGCCTTTCTGAAACTTTAAAGAGACTGAGGAAGCTAATAATGTTTATTTATCGATTAAATATGTCGGTTTTTGGACATTTAGAACAAGAAATGTCTTCCACTATACACCATTGCGTATACTGCGTCAAATCGAATGTGCTTACAAAGCTTGGAGCGTAGAATACACACTTTCGCTCTGTCTCCAGTCGCCTCCCTTTACTACACATACGTTTGTTGCATATTCTTCTGTAGGAAACTTAAAATTATTGGTTTATATGATTCTAAGGGAAAATAATAGATAGAAGGTAATTTTCTGATCAGTGGTCAGAGACACTGTTTAGGTTATCGTTGGACAAACAGTGCCCGTCATTTAGATCATAATGATGATAACTTTATAATCAGAATGCTATAAATGAGACACACTGTGATGCTGCTCGCAGTTTCAATAAATAAAGTTCATTGCCAAGAAAGCAGTTTCTAGCTGCGCTGCAGATAACGTTAGTTTACTTCAATTTAGACTGATTTACCAAGTTTGCAAGCGCACTGGTGGGTGCTTGACGCAATTTATGTTAGCCAAGCATACCCTAAGTACTTCTGCATAAGTCATACTCAGTTACCGAGTTGGACCGGCTTAATTCAAGCGTATCCCACAGACTTCTGCATGTGTAAAATAGCTGCCACAAGCATCGACCTGGCTTTGATTTAACAAACTCCTGCAGGTTATTATGAAAAATTCCTGCTCAAATTATGTGCCCTACTTACGTTTCACACAACAAATTGGTTAGTTAATCTTTTTTCTTTTGCTTGGTTGTATTGGAGCTTGATCATTATATATGATCATCAATATATATTACATATGTTTGGATTACAGGATGAAGCAAAAAACGTGGAAAATTTAAAATAAAATTTTTAAACCGGAATTCCGGTTCCGGTATGGTTTTTGGCCTTTATCGGAACCGGAACACGATTTTCGCCGGAACCGGAACCGGAATTCCGGTTACTCCCTGCCTATCACATAAAAAATTGGTAATTTTTAGTTAGGAAAGCTGCCCCGGGGGCATCAACTAGGGAGGTCAAAATTTATGTGGAGGCATGAACTGGGGAACCTGGAAGATAACAAAATACCTGGGAGCCAGGGCCCCCTATTTGAAGTGGCCGGAGCATTATTTTTCAAAACCATGAAATCATTTATGGTTCTTCGAACAGGGTTCTAAGCGTTTTAAGGAATATTAGAAGACGATTATGTCGGCCGCACGTTACGCTTGAATAAATCGCGTCATCGTTTTCCGAACTCTTAAAAACTTTATATACACAGTTTTAATAAATTTACAATATTAGATTAAAAACAATCCCTGCGCAATCATGCACGTTTAATTGGGACAGAATCCCCGGGAGCGTACGGCGCCGTACTGCAAAAAGGAAATGTCGGTGGCGGACTTTATAATCGCTCAGTTTGCAAAAGAATTATTACATTGAAATTCACAAAATCATGCACCGTTGTCAAGGGTGGTTGGGGTGCTAAAGCGTATATACAGTATTATTAAAATGGTACATCGTACACGAATAAACGATGCGGTTGTTTTTCAACATCGAAGACGTTTGTAATAACAGGTTTAACAATTAGTAGCTTGAGAGATTGCCACAGATGACAGAATAGAAAACAGAAAACACATGAAATTGATAGATAAGAAAACAAGTTAGGGAAGTGTCATGGAGAAGCCTTTGAATGAATTTTCTTACCTATCACCCGGCTCTTAGGCACATAGTGTCTATCAGAGTCTTTCATGACAGCTAGAATTTTGTTATTAATTTTAGTCCCAAAACATTCCCAAATTTTAACATTTTAATTTAGTTTTTCACAGACACTATAAAATCTATGTTATTGGAGTTTATCAAATATGATAAAAGATTATGTGACTGTGCCCAAAATGGCATGTAATGTTACAAAATGTTTTATCATGGATTGTGTCCTTATGAGTCTTTAAATGGTCAGCAGACTCAGATTCAAATTTTGAAATAGTCTCTAACAGACTAGCAAACACTCAGCAGATAATTAAACCCTGCCTAATTGGTTATCATCTATCAAACCTATTAAAAGTAAAACTATAGATAATCTAATCTATCAATTACTCATTTGACATAGTACACATCAAAATATTTTGCTGAATGAAATTTAATTTATAAAGTGAAGTGAACTAAATTCTAATGTAACACTATAGATTCACAAGCTAATGCATAATTTACTCTAATGCATCATCAAATTTACTCTAATGTACACATATTTACTCTCTGTCACTATACCCATTTACTCTAATGTTCTGCCCAGATTCATTATAATGAATATAGAATAATGTTACTAATTATATTTTAAAATATATTTTAAATATATACCTTGATATTTTTGTACCTATATTTTGTGAATTTTTGACAAAATATTTACTCTAATGTTCTGTACAGTATGATATGTAACACTTATTTGATATGATAAAGTCTCACTATATTTTTAAG